>AJFK01000548.1:0-60162 GCA_000467715.1 Hysterium pulicare CBS 123377
ATGTATCATCGAAAGGAAAACCCGTAGGGTGATGATCATCGACAACGGACCCAAGCCTTCGTCTGTTATTAAAATTCACATGAAGATGGTCGTCTTCATCACCGCTCCTCCGCTCCTCCGCGTCCAACTTTCCTTTCTATCTCAGCTCTCAAAACAAAGCATGAAGTGCTGACTCTTCCCAAATGTGGTAAACTTCACAGCATCCATGAAGTGTAGGGGGAAAACTGCTAGCCCCTAAGAGCTACAGATTGGGTTGTCTCGGAATATGACTTCGGGGAGCCCATAAAAGAGTCCAAAGTCCCATGGTCCTTATTGTCTGCTTGATTTTGGAAGCCAGGAGGCCGGTCCCAGCCATAGCTTTGAAGATGTGAGTAAGGGAAAAAAGAAGAGGGGAGGGCGGTTTTATATCACAAAAGGAGTTAAAGATGAGGAAGCATGGTCCACTTAGCTGAGAGTGTCCGTGGCTTGGGAGAGAGGGAAAGAAACGAAAAGTAGAATCAGACATTGAGAGCGGTGATGGAGAGCATCACTACCCTTCACCGTTCTTCCTTATCTTCTCTACGAAATAAAACCAAAGCCTTTGAACTTCCATCATACCCAACACCCACAAACTACTCAAAGCATATTTTGATCGTGGTAGCTGTTGGAATATTCTAGTCCTATGAGCAAACAGCAGCAGCAAACAGTGATGATGGGCTATATCAACTCACCCATATCTTATATCAAGGAATCACGGCTTCCAACCAACAGTAGCTGATTTGAAAATACCAATCCCACATCAAGCGTATAGAAGTGTCGATTTAATCCTTCAGAGCCCATTATGATCTCGTGCTCTCCGATTTGAACTTCAGGTGCTCCCAGACAAGAAAACAAACTCCCATGAAACCATCCTCGGTTGGGTTTTTGAAGCCCAGCGGATCTGCTTCAGCCTTAGCTTTGAAGATATGATTTAAATTTGAGCGTAGGAGCATGAAGGGTTTTTATATCTTGAAGAGGTAGAAGGACGAGTAAGCGCTTTGTGGAGCGGGTAAGTTCTAGAAGAAAATAGCATTCAAGAAATTAGACATCGAAAGTGGTGAAGGATATCATCATCTTCACTCCGCTCTCCGCGTACAATAACCCCGATATACTATTAACTTGACACGCGAGACCAACCCCACAGTATCGGCTAGCTGCTTTTTCCAATTTAAAAGCACACATACGTTGACTACTGCTGCGTTTTGGGATTCTAAATCTATGGCCGTTCGCAGCTGTGTATATTACATTTTGACGACGGTGTCCCCGGCACAGCAGCCTCTCCCATATAGCTTTCCGATCGGTCATTTTTGGACCGTCGCTGATGGATTGTGAAAAGAGAATTGAAAGAACGGAGCAAAAGGGAGTTTATATATTTTATGAAAGGCAACAGAGAATGTGGGAACATGAGTAAGCATACTCAACAAACCCCTACCATCGATCTATAGCGCGATAGAGTGAGTGGGTTTCGCACAGATAGACGTCGAAAGCGGTACTGAAGACCATCACCACCCTCACCTCTCATCACTCCCCAAGCAATAAAACCCCTAAGCTTCCAAAGTTCTATTGTACTTGACGGCTCGAATACCCCCACAACATCGACGCTAAACCTTCCTCGAGTTTGGAATCACCAAATCCCATATGTAGGAGAAAGAGCACCTAACGATGGATCCCAGAGCCATGATACCTCGCGGCGTAGCAATTCGAAATTCCTGTTCCCCAAAATAGCCCAACAACCATATAGGATGAGTTTGGAAAGGTTTAGACTGTTGCATGAACCATCTTTCTTTGTGCGTGTAAGGAGGAAAGCAAGAAGATGGAACATAAGAGGGTTTACACAATTTGAATGAAGTGGAAGGAGGAGTAAGCAGAGATGTAGAAATCAAGTATGACGTAGAGCAATCGAAGAGCAGAGAATATTTTATCAAATGGGTAGAAGTGAGTATTGAGAGCGGTGAATCTGTGATGGAGATCATCATCTTCATTCCGCTCTCCGCCCAATACTACCCCACGCTCCACTAACTTGAACACCCATGTTGAACAGCGCGCACACCCCCATAGCATCAGTTGTCTGTTTGGCTGAATTTGGAAACTTCACGGCATATGGAGCTGATGAAAAGAAGATTTTAGCAATCCGAGCCATCGTGCCTCGTCTCCCCATTTTCTGAATCTCCTGATCTCAGTACATGGGGCGACCCCCGTAGAGAGAATAGCTCATGACTTTTGTGCGTTTAGTGTGAGTGTGGCACGGTTTTAAAAGGGAAGGGAATAGCTTATATATCTCAACGAAAGAGGTGGAGGAAGTGGAATGATGAGTAAGCAGAAGCAAAAGTGAAGTAAAGCGCTTACAAGTAGGGGGAGTATCGAAAACCAGTGAATATCATTAGCGGTGTTGAATCGTTGTCACCATCACTCCCTTCGCTACCTTCTCTTCCAAATCCAAGACCCTCGGAAGCCTGATCATGCACACACACCAACATTTTTCTTCCAAAATTTGAAAACCCAATCCCGCATCATAGATATCTTTTGAGTGTTTTTGGTTCCCAAGAGCCACAATGCCATGTACTTTGGCGATGTGGACTTTGGGTGATCCAGGGAAGAGACCAACTCTTATCGATCTACGTACATCAAGAAATTGTTCCAGCCTCTTGGATTCTGGACTCTTTCTGTGCCGAGTGTGAGGAGAAAAGCCAAAAAGACGGAGCAGAGGAGGGTTTATATATCTTGGAGAAAGAAGTGGAGAAGGGGAAAAGATGACTAAGCCTAGTCAGCTAGGTGCATACAAACCGTACCTGATGGTGAGAAGGAAGAAGAAGTATTTTTCGCATCAAGAGCAGTGATGGAGAGTATCATCGCCTCGCCCTTCTCCGTGTAATAAGCCTCCGAGCCACTGACTTCCCCCTTACCCAAAAACCACAAACTCCCGAACCATGGTGAAGCCTGAGAGTGGCTTTGTAGATTTGGAAACAGCAAATCCCGCATGAATCGATGCCAGTAGGGACTATAGTTCTCCAGAGCCATGATGACTTTCTATTTGGCATTTCGAAGGTCTTTATCCCAGCGCAGTGGACATCTCCCAAATGCCTCCATGCAGTCTCTTTTCGACTGCAGTTTGAACAAGTTCATGTTGAGTGTAAGGAGAAAACGTAGAGGATGGAGCAGAGAGGGTTTTTATATCTTTAGTAGGAGCGAGAGGTTAGAGATGAATAAGCAAAAGAAAGGAAGCAAACTTACAAAAGACCTGCGGAGAAGGATCTCTCGCAATCAAAGTAGTTTGTAGCAAGTCTGATAGGTATCATCATCGACTCCACTAATGATTTTCAACCGAAGAAAGAAGCAGTTTTCGCCTCGGAAGCAGCGATAGAGAGAATCACTACCTCACTTCACCACTCACCGCACTTCCTTATCATCCCCCTACAACACTTTTCTCAAATTTCCATTCTGGAAATCTTCACCATAACCTGAGCCCACAGACCGCCAAAACATCTGCCCTCAGGTGTCCGACTGTCGACAATCTGGAGACAGCAATCCCATGAAACGCTTTACATAGCTATCTTTATAGCCATGATAAGCCGTTGCATGGATTTCGAAAGCACTTCCCCAATAGCAAAACAACGGCCAAGGCTCTCATATTTTCAGGCAAAGTACGAAATCTTTTGTACTACTGCTTGAGAAATTCCATGCTGAGTGTAAGGAGAAAAAAGAAAAGACAGAGCAGAGAGGGTTTATATATCTTCGGAAGGGATGGAGAGATTCTGGGGATGAGTAAGCTAAGTGAAAGAAAACGAACGAGCCTATGGAAGACGTGTTGGAGAGATCAATATCTCTCGTTCGAAGTAGTCTTTAGGAATACTGGTGAACATCATTAGCAATGCATCATCCCTCCCCTCATTATACTTTTCACAGTAATAGTCACCATCACCGCCCTTCAACTTCCGATCCATCCTCACTTCCCCATCTGGCCTAAGCTCCGACAAACTCTCACAAATCCTGCAAAACATAAAGGGGTTATCTGTCATGGATGTAAACCACCAAATCCCAAATTGCATCTTTTTGCAAGATTTTTTTTAGCTCCCTCAGAGCTCATGCAATATTACTTCTTCGCGGTTCGAAGGCAGTTTGCCCAGCACAGTGGGCATCTCCATCAACATCAATGCTATGGTTTTTGTGTTGAGCCCGTACGAGTACGACAGCCGAAATCCCCATGGAAGTTTTTCGATAATTCTTTGGATTGCCGCTTGAGCATTTCCATGCCGAGTGTGAGGAGGAGAAAACCAAAAGGACGGAGCAAAGAGAGTTTATATATCTTAGCAAGAGGTAGGTGAGGTAGAGATATTGTGGATGAGTAAGCAGAGGAATGGAGTTGGGCTCATGAAAGAAATATGGTGAGAAGAGTATTTTTAACGATCCGGAGCGGGGAGGATGTAGGAAAGTAACGAATGGCATCATCGACAGCCGAACAAGACCTTCTTCCTCGTTGTGATTCTCTCGATAATACTCATCACCGCCATCTCATCCCTCAATTTCATCAGTCTCCCATTCCACATCCCCGACCCTGGAAGCTTCCTTCGCACACCCAACTTCCCCCAGCAAGACCCATTGCAGTTAAGCTTTCACATTTGGAAGCTCCAGATCCCATGTGTTTTTTAACCCAAATTTTATTTTTGTCCCCTAGCGCCCATAGTAATCTTTGATTTTCATTTTTTTGAAACCCGTCATCCCAGCCACAGCGAGCGTCTGCCATGCTGCGACATGTTGAAGTTTTAAGACTGTCCCAGCTCGACGACCGAAGCCCCATACAATGTTTTGAGGTGATGATTTTTGGACTGTCTTTTGAACTTTTTGGTGTTCGGTAAGTGGAAGTTGGATGGAGGAGGGGAGGAAGGGGTTTTTATGTTCTTCAAGGAGGCGGATGATGGCGGCGATGAGTAAGCGGGGATTATGTAAGATTATGCTGGGGAGATATAGATAGTGGATAGTTCAATACTAGATATGTTGATAAATATACAATAATCTAACGAAAGAGACGGGTATTCTAAACTCTATATAGATCAATTCGAAGGGAAGGCGTATAGTACAAGTACAACCGGGTATCCAAAACAAATCTCCTCAATAATCTTCCACGAAATGCCAGAAACTCCAATCCCACAAAAGACTCAACCCCCTACACCTTCCCTCTTCCCCATCTCTATCACTACCTCCCAAATTCCCCCCTCCAATGCACCACCCGAACCCTCTTCCCCGCCGCCCCACCAAGAACCCTCCCAAGCCACCTCAAAACCCCAAACCCCAACCGCCTTCCCAAATCCTCCAACCGCCTCTCATTCCTTGCCCCCAAATCCCCACAAACCGCATACCCCAACGGTCTCGCATGCCTAACCATTTCGCGCCTGCGATAAACATTCGCGCCCGCCGAATCGAAAGGCGAGGCGCCGATGACGACGTACAGGAGCGTGAGCGCCAGGGCGTAGAGATCTGTTTCGGAGCTGGGGATCGGGGGAGGGGTGGATTTGGAGGTTAGGAGGGTGGGGTCGAGGAAGTCCCATGTGCCGCCTCCTAGGGGTGATTTGGGCTTTTGGGCTGAAGGGGTGGAGTCTTCCAAGGAGGATATGGTGGCGGATGAGAAGTCAGCATAGAGGGCTTTTGGGGGATCGCATGGGGATGTCGGCGGCGAGAGGAGGAAATTCGAGGGTTTGATGTCGGCGTGGACGCAGCCTTTTTCGGAGAGCCATTCTAGGCCTTGGAGGAGGTCGAGCGCGAGAACTGGGAAGATGGAGGCGAGTTTTTCGGCGCGTTGAGACTCTGAGAGGCTGTTTAGTGAGCAGGTGACGTAGGTTTCGAGGGTTTGAGACATGGCTTCCATGATGATGGCGCCGTTTCTAGCGTCTAGGCCATAGAAGGGTACGATATGTTGGGAAGAACCGGGGCATCTGGAGAGATAGGATAGGGTGCGGGCTTCGGTTTCTAGAACGGCTTTGGCGGATCGGGAGGCTGGGACTTTGATTGCATAGGCGCGGGGAACAGGATGGCCCGTAGAGATGGATGAACGAGGCGTTATTGGAGGTGTGGGGAGGCTCTTTGGTGTGGCAGATTGTTTCGGCAGGGAAGGAGCTGCGAGATAGACGTCACTCCATAGCCCACTTCCAAGGGGTTTTGCGGAGCTGATCTCATAGTCGGATATCGAGTATTGGAAGTCCATAAGCTCTGTACTCGGGGACTCTATAGGAAGAATAAGGGAATCTAGGGATGCGCGACCAGTTTCTAACGACTGTCGAGCCGATGTAGGTGTGATTGGTGGTGTTATTGCGCCGCTATCGTGGAGCATTCTAGGATCGGCTATTGCCATGGACGATGATTTCGTTCGGGAAGGAGACTCCGGCGGAGAGCTGTATGTTCTGGAAGGTGTAGGTCTCTGGGTTGCGAGACTATGGTATATCGTGCCTTCCCGATGTGTGGAAGTGGTGATATGAGGAAGGATACGAGAATGTCTCGGGATCGGGATCGATGAAGCCATTTTGCCGTGGTGAAACGTGGAGCATATGCAGTGAAGATAAAATAAATGTAGGAGATAAAGAAATCCAAGTAGGCATCCGTGATCTAGGTAACGACGCCGAAATGCACTCTGTCCTACAGAGTCCACTTCCAGTATACCAGAAAGCACTAAGATAAGCAACGTGCTCTAGGTGTAACAGTAATTATAGACAAGCGAGAACGTTACAAGTCAAAATCGATAGAAGTACAGTAGTGTCGCAAAGAGAAACAAGAAAGAGCAAAGGCTATAAAGTCTGAAGCGTCATGATGGATGTTAGAGCCGAGGGGACTTTTGGGGATGTGGATGAAGTCACAGAGGCAGCTTCCAGAAGACAGCTTCCTAATATAAGTAGCATTAGCTCTGCACTCCACTCCCGTCGCATGCCGCGATGCGCGTTGCAGTGATAAGGCGGACAAAGCCACCAGTCAAAGGTGAACGTGGTACCTCCATCAATCAATCAAGCCTTGCCTGATGACTTACTCGGTATCCGTCGAAACGGTCATGCAATTCAAGGGCCAG
Organism: Hysterium pulicare CBS 123377; assembly: GCA_000467715.1. Taxonomy (NCBI): domain Eukaryota; kingdom Fungi; phylum Ascomycota; class Dothideomycetes; order Hysteriales; family Hysteriaceae; genus Hysterium; species Hysterium pulicare. Next base: position 7,067 of record AJFK01000548.1, read on the forward strand.
GTTCAATCCAGAGCCCCTCGAAGGATGCATTTTTCAACGTGGTCGAATCCATTGGTCAGTCTCGCTCGGGAAACACCGCGCATGCCCTCGTTGTTCTCCGTGCACATCGTTGTGGCATAATTCGGGCGTCGACATTATGGAGAGCCACAGCAATCCAAGCGGAATTGTCCACGGGAAAGATAAGTCTCGTTGCAACTAAACCCGGTCCGTTGGGCGAAAAAACGCACGGATGACGTCCGCGAGGAATCAGGATAGAAGAGAGGTCTTGGCTTGGCGGGTACTTATCTCTCCAATCTACACATTCATCGAGGCTATCTCAGATAGCGCCATGCCTTGCCCATTGCTTGCATCCCGAGCGCAGGAACGGGTGCTTCCAGCAGCCTTGTCGTCCGAAAAAAGCCCCGGGATTTTCGATAGGCGTTCATTCAATAATTGCCAAGCTTGTGGGTGCGCTGAGAGGAGTCGGTGGGATGAATTGGGAATAATTTGAGTAACGTTAATGTCAGTTCTTGAGATGAGCAATTTCGGATGGCAGAGTTGACGGAAAGTTGTTGCACAATAGATGTCACAATGGAATAGATTCCATCATCCCTTTCCCACCCAATCGACACCAGAACTCCATACAACCAACATCCTCAACATCCACCGAGGGCCAGATACGCCTTTACAATCATATTACCAAGCTCAACCGTGAATGCGCCCCAGCCAAGAAGAGCCGTTACGGGGGTAATGCGCAGCTCGAATACCAACAAATCACTCCGCCCAATCTGGTGCACGAGAATTATAGAATAGTTTGTAGAAGCCCTTCTTGCATTCAAATCATCTACAGATCCTCCGTTCGTGCCTTCAAGGCGCTGAATGATTCCTTTCCTCCATTGTTTTCCACCGCAATCACGACGACCTGCCTATGCATGGTTGTAACTTTGAAATAGAAGTCCCACTATTCAAGCCCATCCAGAGTAACAAGATAAACAAAAACGCCTCCTATTCAAGCCAGACACTAAGGAGTAAAGAAGAGGTTCGAAATACTATCGAAATTATATATCAATAATCCTCAATCCTCTAGAACACCATCTCAGTAAGATGGATGTTAATAAAAAGCATTTAATACGCCTTTCGTTCCCAACCAACGATCCCCAGATAACCGAGGGGATTTTGGGTTTATGCACAATATGCGTTTCATTTCAAACAAGACGACCAACCCGCCAAGCTTCTTTACTCTCTTCCACGCCGCTCGTACAAATCGATGATCTTTTCTTGTTCCTCGCGTCAATGGTCGTAACCCGCTCCTCTTTGCCATGGGCTGGTGTTGTTCTGTGCTCGGTAGTTCTCGCTTCGGAGGCTACCTGTGCGGCCGTGTGCTTGCTGGCCACCATAGGGGTTGGCTCCTTGACTATACACACTTTCACCCCCTCTTGACGCCGGGCTATTGCGACCGTAGTATGATGGCGGTGGTGGTGCTCCAGGACCGTTCTGCGCTGGGAACATTGGCATCGACGGGTCTACTGGGCTTCGGGGTGGTTGTTGGAAGTGGTCGTGTGCCATCAAGCCGCCTTCCTTGGTAGGTGGTAAGTTGGCCGAGCTGGATGAGAAGGAGTCATCATCGTCGTCGATGCCGCTGCGTGGCTTGTAATGACCCTTGGCCTCACCACGAGCCGTTGCACCGAGCGCATCGAGTTCGGTCGTAAGCTGGGTTTGTGATTTGATGAATGAACCGCGATCATCACGCATTGGCTGGTATCGCGTATCCGGGTTCTTAGTGAAAATGGCGAAACCGGAAGAGACGAGAACCATGATAAGGAGGACAAGGGCAAAGACCGCGTTATACGCGAAGAAGACGACGCCCATAACACCAGTTACAATACCCTGCTGAGATTAGAGGAGAACATTTGATTGATGTTGAACGAACTTACAGGTTGGCTGAAGATGTTTGAGAATATAAGCAGGAAGATTGCGCTCAAGAAGTTGACAGCCGAGATGGAGATGTTGAAAGCATTGGTCTTCTTGTCCATGTAGGGTCGAAGAACGCTGACTGCGATGAGAAGTCCAGCCTCGATCAAGACGAGTGCGATGGCCTGAACAACGCCACTTCCTTGCGCCAGTCCGATGAACATGCCCTTAATGAGTAGGTAGCCGAGTATGGGAACGATGAAGTAGTAGGCTGTAGCTTTGAACTGCACGTAGAGGAAGCCCCACTTGTTGAGGGATACTGGGTCGGAGTACAGAATGTAGGCTGGGTTCTTGTGCATCGTGATGGAACGTTTCGCAATTCGAATGACCTTGGACGATGCCCATCCGAGAATGCAGATCATGGAGATGATGGTGAAAATGGCCAAAACGACCTCAGCCGCCGAGTCGCGAACCGTCAGTTCCCAGAAGCAAAGGACAACCATCTGCGGGAAACCGATAAGAATGATTCGGTAAAGAATCCCCTTCAGCACAGTCCGCCAGCCGTTGCGGAAATCCACGAATTTATCGCTCTTCATCTTACCCGTCTTAACAAGCCCTTCACAGATGTACTTGAAGAGGATAACAACCAAGACGACGATAATGACAAAGATGATGAAAAACGCGTATCCGGTGAAGAAAATATTCGTCGTCTCAATTTTGGCACGGAATCCAACGCGGTCAATACCACGAAGAATGGTTCGGCTCGATGCTTCAGCGGTGGAGGCACTGTTGCTTCGCGGGGCAAGTCTGCCCATAGCGCGCATAGCCTCTCCAGCCTGTCCAGCCAGCCCGGTGATTGCACGTTTGACCTTCTGGACTTCGACAGACGTGGTTGACAGGTCGGAAAGGTAACTGGTCGGCGTGCCGCCTGTAGAACGCTGGTACCAAGTAGCCATCTGCTGCAGAAACCCGATCCGAATAATACCCATACTCCACTGGAAGTTCTGAGTCCATGATGCAACGATTGGTGGTAGCGAGACGGCAGACATGCCAATGAATGCTTGAGCCTGGAAGTACCCGAATAACGAAAGTGCGTTGGCAGCAACGTGTGCGGCCGTGTTCGAGTGTCCCAAGCCAGATGTGATGGCCGATGCCACTAGACCGATACCTGCAATGATAGCAGTGGCCCACCCAACAGCCTTTTGGTATACTGAATTGCCGTTTGATAGATCGGCTTCCACACAAGCGAGCGGGGTTCCAGTGTCGGAGTCATTAATGTATATCCTAACTTTACCATCCAGGTCAGGAACGGTAAACACAATGCCTTGCTTGATGTTAGTGCTGCTGAAGGAAATGGAATGGACTAGTCTACTAAAGACCTACCAGGAATCCTCTTGACAGTATCCGGGTCAATGTCGATCCATGAAGTCAAATCAATGGGACCTGTGTTCATGGGACAAAGACTGGCCTTGAGTTTGTCATCGTTGCATGGATTTAGCTGCTGTTTCACGGCCGAATATCCGTAAAAGATGCCTTCAATCGAAGCCGTGACATTTCCAGAAATGGCAGACACTCCCTTGATGGCAAAGCTGAGGGTAGAATTATCCGGAGTGAATGCAACGTTGAAGAGAGTGGCGGAGAAGCTCGAGTTCGACTGGCAAGGGTTGAGCGACTTTGATTCTATTATGCGCTCGGCGGAGGCGAAAGGTGTGAGGGCGAGGGCGGCGGTGAGGAGAGAAACGGGAGATTTCGATAGCGAGTGGAACATGGTGATTATGTATCGTAGGGTTATTAGAGTAGGTATGCAGTTGAAGGCGACAAGCCCTCAGATGTCCAGGTGCGGTACTCCGGGTGAGTACGGGTACGGTGAAAGAGCCAAACCAGCAGGCGGAGAGTCGACCTTCAGCGAGTGTAGGTTGGAATAGGGCAGGTCGAGAATGGCGTAGGTGCGCAGTGGTGAACGAGAGTGGGTGTGGTGAAGGGAGGCTGTTGCTGCGACGACGTAGGGTGTGAAGTCGTCGTCGAAAACCGGGAAGCAGGGAAGCGACGACTGGGCAGAGACAGACTAAAGTAGGGGCTCTTGGAGATTAACGATCGTGATGCGATCAGCGGACCTCGCAGTTGGCCGCTTTCGCCGCCGGAATATGGGCAAAAGACGTCTGTTGAAGTTGTTTCGCGACTTGGAGTTGGAGTTGAACGAGCGAAATGGCCGTGACAGCGAGCAGACTTGGCTAGGTGGAATGCAGCTGCAAGGTGGTGAGTGGTGCAGTCGTACTCGTCTCACGGAAAGGGGTCGAGACAGGAACCGTCACGGGCTCGGCGTGCTAAATCAGAACACGCGGCTACCCAGCAAACTGTGGAGAATCGGCGCAAAAGGTGGTGCAAGGGATCAAGAGCATGGTGTTGAGCACTGCGCGGAGGATTATGCTTCTCTCTCGAGGGATTAGACGGTGCAATTCTATTATCCTCTGCGGTTCTGCTCTTTGTTTTGTTGTGGGTGCCATTCGTCGCTCGAGATTCTGTCGCCGTTCCCGGCCAGCGTCGAGGGGTGCCGTCGTCACAAAGGCCTGCTCCGCCACACTGAGTTCAGGCACAATCTTCTCACAGGCCAGCTACCAGCGCCTGCAATTGGTTCATGCCATTTTCAGCTTCGTCATGGTTGCCGATTCGCTGGCTGCCCATCTTCAGCAACCAAAGTTCACTTTTCCGTGCTGTTTTCAGAGTTTCGAATCACCGGAACGGAATCGTTAGAATCATTGTGCATCACGCTTTCATCGCAGAACCACCCTTCCATCTCGCATTCGCTCATTCATTTCGCTGCATAAGGCTCCATCCAGGCTCAGCCTCGCTCTTGCGTTGCATCGTGTCGTGTTGTTAATAAAATGCAATACGGGCTGGGCAACAACCTGCCTCTTCTGCTGTCCCCCCAGCGGTTGCAACTTGCCAGCCACTCGCTACGGATTTCTTCTTGCTAATCGGCAAGTTCATCGTATTTTGCCCAATCCTTTCTCCACCGTCCACAAATCCTGAGACATGGTTGCGGGTACTTGCATCTCCGAGTCAGCCTCCTGTTGCGCGACGTGTTTTGGCCCCGTTAGAGACCGCAACAACTGACAGCGAGGAGAAATCTCCGCGACCTCCATCCGTGCACATGCATGAGCGCCACAGCAACAGCCTCGTGCATCGACTGTTTGATAGACCACGAGTCTTCCTTTAATATTGAAAGGTGTTGGTGAAGCTCGATCACCTATAAGCGGTGACATTTGAAGCTGTCCTTATAGGTTGATTTTGTCGTGGATTATCGTGAACTTAAACTATAATGAGAGGTTTAAATATAATCACCGCTTACGCCTAGTTGAGCTCTACCAACCTCTTCTACCTTTTAATTAAAGTTTTTTGCTAGACATGATATTTTTGCTAATCATTACACTAACCTCCAGTCGGTTGCTTTTGAGCTCGATGACATGCGCGATTTCGTCTCGCAGTGTTTTAAAATTTCTCTGTACAGCTAATGGTTGTCTTGAAGAGATCAATGAATCCCATTGGAGGTGGAATTAAGATCTAGCATCCCCGATGATCATAACCAGGTGCTCTGTGCCTTTCTTCCTTGCATACGGACCGCATAGGAAGTGAGGCTCTTTCCACGGTTCAAGATTGCTACCTACGCTTGAGAGCTCAGACTGGCAAACAGACGAAGAATGATGCAAGCATTCATGCTGAAGTATTTCGTATTTTTCTTATCCTATTACAACATTATCGGTAGACACCGTCACCAAGATTTACTATGTCTGCTTCCCATTTTATAGCTGAAAGCACATACCTCTAACATCGTCATCATCACTCATCCGCCCCATCATTGCCGATGCGATCTCTTTCTAACCCATAACAACATGCACAAGTGCCCCACTGCGACATTATTCCAGAATCGTCGACGTCTTGACCACGGATCAAACCACCTTCGTTGAAAAGATAGGGCGTCAAGACTGCCGCAGAACCCATGAATTCGATTCTTCTATGTTCTGGTTTCGCCACTGTAGATGTCGAATACGAGTGTCTCGTATCAAGGAAAAACCACCCCCATGGCACGTTCGACTCGTTCATTCTATCGTACTGCACTCCATTCAAAATGATCTCATTCGAGAGTTATCATTTCGCAGACCTGAACATTGGGAACATCCATCAATTCCCCATCCGTCACTCCATGATAGTAGCTCTCTCCTATTAAGATATAGCGCGATGGTTTAATCTGACGCAAGACTTGAGGCAGCATACATCCAAGAAGAACGTAGGCAAAATCACCAACAATGGCGTGGCTCGGCGCCAATCCAATGAATCCACTGTCGAGGATCGCTAGACGCTTGCCCCAGCAGACTTGAATGCAAGAGCGGAAGCCATTCTGCGTCATGCTAAGCATATCCGCTGGACTGAAGAGTAATTTGCCATCGTTTTCCTCTGACATTTGCTCGTCGGAATTCTCTTCGGCGTCATTACTGTTCTGCTCTATTTCCATATCAGGAGATTCTTCACTGGAAAGCCTTTAGCCACAAGACTGATCTAATATCTTAGATCTTTGGAAGAGTGCACTATCCTCACCTCCCATCCGACGACGTATCTCCAGCATCCTCCGGAGGCGGCCTCGTCATTCGATTATTACGATTCGCCACAAGCGTGCGGCAAAATGCATCAAGAACGTTCTCCGGACCACCATATCTTTTTTCGATCTCCAACCAGATTGGAGAGTCAAGAATCATATTAAGCCAGCTATTAAAAGTTGCCGAGTCGCTCGCGCTCTTCCCATTTTCATCGCTCCTTCCAAAAGTTTCCATATCTTCAAAGGTCATTCCTTCGTCAAGTTCGCCAAGAGCTACGATGTGGCCGAAGGAAAACCCGGCGACCGACATCTGCATCCCAGCGTCCGAGAACTCTACTTTGGCGACTGAAGAACCGGCAGTCCTATACTTCTCAAAGTGCGCAATGGGCGAGCCGGTGAAGTTATCACCACCGCAATATCTTTCGTTGATACAGAGGCCCGGGACGATCTGATCAGTACTCCAATCCGGAACCCACGTCGGCATTTCATCAAAGTTCCTCGGAAATCTGCATGCGCATATCATATCGAGCGACGCTGTTGCAGCCACATGCTTTCGAAAAAGATCAGCGTATACCTCTTGCGGAGAAGCGTTATAGTCTGGCCTGATACGCATATCCACACCATCTCCAGACAAACCGAGCAGTCCGAAAACGTGATCTCTAGCATCTGTTGCTTCACAGTCTCGATGTTGATGTAGTAATTCGAGGACCCTGAAGCGTGGATCCGTTGGCTTCACGTGGCGACATTGTGCCATGCGAATCCCGTTCTGGAAGCCGTTCAGCGGCTCATCTGGATATTGCGTCCAGAAGTTGGAGTTGGCTGTGAACCAGCATTCCTCGATCGCATACGCCACGACTAGCATGTCGAGCCATCGCAAGGTTCTATCGCCGCACGTTATGAGAGCGTTTGCTTGGTTAGCAAGGGAGAGTTCCTGCACGACCCAGACTCTCGTCCACCACGGCCGCTGAAATATGTTATTGAGTGCTTTTATGATCTCCGGAGAGCTTTGCTCGAACTCCTCTTCCCATAGATCTCGATAGCCACTTTGCGACCCTTGAGCCAGCATATCTTCTGGGTCGGAAACCACAGCGGCTAGTCGACGGATGATGTCCATTGCCGCGTAACAATTTTCATCTGCTTTCCCCAACCATACTTCCACTGTGTCGGCCAAGGAATATATGTCGCGCATCCGGAGCACCTGCTTGCCACGTTCGTCCAAATCATTTTGATTAATACAGACGGCATCAACCCAGAGCGTTCGGCATTCGTTCGGATGTCGCAAGTGCTGTAGAGCATCATACAGGTTTGCAGTCACATGTACTTCGTAGCCATCTATGAGGATCGACCTCGTGTTGCTTGGATCACCCCATGTGTATGATAGTGCGGTATATTTAGGTGCTGCATGGAGAGGAGCGTGTCGCAAAGTACAATGAATCTGCTGATCGGCAGCATCTGCATTGAGCTCGAGCAGACGGATTTCATTATTCCTAGTCGAGAGCTCTTTGTATGGATATCCAAATGTCATCTCGGAGGTGTTGATGTATTGTTGAAGTAGTAAACGGTCCACAGCTTAAGTCTGGTTAGTAAGCAACTTCTCCGCTAATAATCTTCTAAATTGGACGACCAGGCATCGGTTACATGTCCTGATGAGAGCACTCGATGAGAGACACGTAAGCTAACCAATTATTCCTTGATATATTGTTGAATTCCCACGTCTACACACCCCCGCATGTCCGCCCCCAATTCCAAGCACGCGAAGGATTTACGCCCCGTTATAGGGTGGATGTGGTCCAAACACCATTCAAAAACGCACCTATTGCCGAAACTCTGCATCGTCTATCTCATCAAAGAGAAGTCTGCCTCGAGATGTATTTTGGGTATCTCGTCTTGGTCTCGTGGTCCGACGCAACAATATCTCGTTACTCGAAGCTTCATTGACTACGAATTTGCAAAGCGCGCTCTCAACGTCGAAGGAGGCTCGGTGCATCTAAGTCTATGGCCCAATGGAAGAGCGTGGCATGGTTCAGTATGAAGTGATACCCGCGCGCTAGCTTTCCCTGTCGAGGTAGTTGCATCTCGCGCATTATGCTGGTGAGGCTGGATTTCGATCTACGGCGATAGATAAACACTCCAGCCTGGCCACAAAAACGCAGGCATTCTCTCTCTAAACATCTCCTTTCAGCCTCGTTCAAAATGCACCGTTTACGAGCGTTACGTTTCTTGGGTCTTCTTCTCGGTCTCTCCGCACGAGTTTCCTTCGCTCAGACATGCCATTGGCCAAATGGGGACGTGGATACAGCAAACCAGCCTTGTGGGAACTTCAACTCGTTTCAGAATTGCTGCGGAGTGGGTTATGCGTGTATGAGCACGACGCCTTTTTGTCTGTGGCTGGGGGATTGGCAGATGGATAGGACGTCCTTTACGGGGGATGTGGATTTAAGCTCTGTACCGTGTGCTAGAGGTAAGTCGATATGTTCGCGATGCAAGCTGCACCTGCTTCCGTTAAAGTACTCGATTCTCGGTCGTAGAAAGGTACTGATAGACTTTGTCCTAGAACCTAATGATGGACACGCCGACATGACACCTTGCGCCCCCAACTCCACTGATGGATCTATCACCTATTGCTGCGGCACATCTCTAGACTGCTGTCCTGGGAACTCGAATCCCAATGGCCAGGGCTCGTGGATATTGTCGTCGCTGCCGATGGGCGATCTGTCGGTCGTGGGCTCGACCGCTAGCACGGTCACTCAAACTGTCAATGTGGCATCTGGCACTACGCTTCCGCAAGCCACCACGACCGCGACGACGACCCTCGCGCAGACGGCTCAGCAAAGCCAACTTATCACTTCGACGAATAGCGCGGGCCAGGCGGTGGTGACATGTGCGATTGGCGACCGCTCGAGCCATGATTCGAACAGGGCTCCTGTAGGTGCTATTGTGGGAGGCACTATTGGTGGCGTGGCGCTCCTGTGCTGTACGGCTGCTTTCCTGTTCATAGGATCTCGAATGGGATGGTTTACGAGGAAGGGGACTGGGGAAGGGAATCTGTATCAAGGACATGGGCAATTTGAAGTACCACCGAAGCCGTACGATGCCAGCCGTGTCTCGTCGCCGCCTCATTATAATTATCCGTATCAGGCGCCGCAGATGGGATTGAATGAGATGGCGGTGCAAGGGCATCAGCGGTCAGTTTAGAGAAACTCGGTGATATGAGGAGGGATGGCCATTGTCTTCGTCTGGTTCTAAAATAGGCGACTATTTCTAGAGCCTTCAAGTTTCATTTCGCAGAGGCTTTTGAAGATCACCCATTTCGATCACAGATCTTCTCTCTTCATTGTTTCACATGACTAGATACCTCTGCTTACTCATCCCTCTGTCCCTTTTTCATATTATTCAAGCCCCTCTCCTGTTCGTCTTTGAACTTCCCTCACACTCACAGCTAGCACACTCAGTGGCGGGATTCCAAAAACCCACCGACATCGCGACCGAGAGCACATTGCCATGTGCTGTAGCGACAAGGACAGGATGGTTATGCGGACCGAGTGCCTTTGCGGGAATACCTCAATCTGTGAAATTCGCCATCAACATGGAAACTACAAACGAACTCCCAAGCACCGTCATGGGCGCGGTCGAGTCCAAAAAATCCAGATTAGATGCTAGTGCCGTGCTGCGCAGAGATCCGGCTGTGGTTTCAAGTGTTGGACTGGGCTTAACTATACTTGGAAATCGCAAGGAGTGGTAGCGAATAGAGGAGGTGATGAGAGTGTAATCTCGGTGATGAAGACGCTTCCGATGTACGTTGGAAGTAGCAGGGATATAAAGCAGCATTCGGGGACGGTGATAATCTTCACTAGTATTTCAAGAGTCTGATAATTTCCCAGGCAGCCTTTCATTTGTATTCCTCTTCTCAACCGCCCCAAGCAGCTCGCTCCATTGGACGGCCAGAGGAAATCGAATTGTTGGTATGCTTCTTTTGAACCACACATGAGTGGCAACGTTGTTTCAAGTAGGAGAAGACATCGGCACAAGATGCCCAAACACTGGAATCTTTGTGCCGGGCGTCTAGCAGTAAAGAACAAGAAGACAGAGGGAAGAAGGGTTTATAAGTACGAAAGGAGGCGATTAATGAGGGCCACGTGATCGACTAAGGTATATGGATATTAGATGTTTGCTCATCTTTCCAAGACTTTCTGTCACGTTGTGTAGTCTAAAAACCACTACTTTCCCTCCTCTTTCACAACCTTACAGGGTACTCAAGTCCTCAACCAGCAACTGTGTTTTGCTCTTGGACACAAGAAGCGGACGGGAAATCACTCAATGGAGCCCGGCGCGGGGTAAATCGTGAGAGCAGCGGAGAACATGGCGGGATTTCGAGATCGGATTTGAGCGCTGGGATCTAAGAGATGGGATGAGTAAGAAATGAAGTGGAAGAGCTTGGTTAGATCTTGCTGATGATCCTTATCAGCACACCAGGAGTTGACTTATCTTCCAAAACTACCATCTCCCTCTCCGTGGATACCGCACCGAACCCACCCGCATTGGGGCCCGGATCGACAAGGTGTCGTCGGAGGTCTGGCGGGTTCTAGGGGATAGTGGAGGGTTGGTTGAAGGGAATTGTAAGGAAGTAAGATGATTTGTATTTCCTGTCGCTGATGATCCTCATTACCTCTGGTGTGAAGTGTTCAGCATCCTTCTTCAATCATCATGCCTCAATCCGTCACACTCTTTAACACCCTAACCGCATCATTGACTTCTTCCTCAATATCTACAGGTCTCCTATACAAGTCACCTCCACAGGTCTATTACATATACTACATAGAAAACTCCAACTTCAGATTAATCCATGGAATAGTCAAGATCCCTATATTCGAAGAGCACCTCTCTATCTGTACCAAAGCACATCGCGCGTTGGAAAGGTCAGACTCGTTCTCAGCTAAGGTGTGCACGCAATGAGGCTGTCGATGCGATGGCACGAAGAGCCCAGCCTATCCGGCTTATTTCATACAAGCAATCCTACCCTATCTCTCATCGAACGTCTCGCTCAACACCCCCATCGAGCCCAACGTTTCCCGGGGGCTATATCAACGACATCCCCAGCGACTCTCACAGCGCTGAGCACCTGCATCGACTGAAATGGCTTACCTCCCAACAGCAAAGTCGTGGACGTTGGCTAAGCATTTATCTAACCAACACCTTTCCGCACCAGAAGTTCGTTGTGCGAGACAAGGCCGCAGGTGATTGAGGGTGCTGCGGTGAAGATTCTAGAAGGCGTCCAAGATAGAGTTGAAGTTATGGCGCATGATTCATTTACCGAGCAGCCGATCAGGGAGGCGGATGTCTATCTTTCCCGATACGTTCTGCACGACTGGGCCGACAAGTACTGTGTCAGTATACTGAAGAGTCTGGTTCCGAGCTTGAAAAGGGTGCGAAAGTTGCCATGCAAGATCACTTGTTACCGGAGCCGCGAACTTCATGGTTATTTCAACAGATTCACATCCAGTAGGTAGCTTAAAGCTTTTCGGAATAGTGGCGGAAATGAAGCTTTCTATTTTGCCTAAGCTCGAGGGATGCAATCATGTTCTCGCCTTTCAGTCCTTGAGAGCGCGAGTAACACTGGAGGGTATGTTTGCAGAGGCTAACACGGCATTCCTTTTCACCGCGAAACGCATTGAGAAGAATCCATCTAATGGCGTGATGGTCGTCGAGTGGAAGTCGCGGGCGATAAAGGAACATCGTAACACCTGATCAGTCCGATTTTGGACGGAAGCTGGGTTTCTCGAAATCCTTTCAATAGCTTCTTGTGATGTGAAAGTTTCATTGTTTGCTATCTTTCTTTTTATGGTTTTGTCTGCTCTTTAAACACTGGGTATTCTTGACCATAAACAGCATTGAAAGACTTTTTTACGTGCTACGTACTACTTATACTATTCACGTTGTACTTTGAGACGAGTACCGTGCTATTCATGTCAAGCAAGATTATACCAAGAGATCATGTTCGACTCATTGACTCGTCAACGGTGACGATAGCGTACCAGAGCCAAAGAAACTAAACCAATGAGAACTCAACGCAAAATCAAAAAGCAACACCGTTACATCATTCAATGAAATCAACCATGAATGAGAGCTTTAAATATAATAACCTCTTACATGTGGTTGAGCTTTACCAAACTTTTCTTTATATTCATTGGGGTTGAACGGAAAAACGTTTCAAACTAAAGAGATGTCTTGAGTGCGACTTAATGGAACCAAAGTCCTCCAGTTCGCTTTCATGCGCTGCACACGAAGAACATACTTCCAAAGAGACTCATCATCCCGCTTGATATGACATCCTCTTAGCGGTATGCGAAGCTGCCTGATGCCTGACCAGAACTTCAAATCGTCTTCCGAAGCATTCGCCGCGATATCAATCTTTGGCTGCTCCGTGTATCTTTGAGTAAGAAGCCAATCGATAACGATCTGATGATGTCTTGCAGCTTGTATCGCGTTTATCGTCGTGCCGTTTCTGTTGTACATTAACTTAGCGCCCTCTCTGACGAGTAATTTCACCGATTCGAGTCGACCGGCTGAGCACGCTGCCATCAAAGGACTTGCGTAACGGCGACTTGTACATTCTGGATCTGCGCCAGCTTTTAGCAGGACTTCCATCCAGCCAATATCACCCGTCAACGCAAACTGAAACAGAGGTGGGATTGTTTGACGTGTCTCTAAGTTGAGGAGGCTGGGCAACAAATCTTTGGGGAGGCGTCTGATTAGTCGTTTGAAACTACTTATGCCACCCTCAACTGTCGCCACTATGTTGTATTCACTTTCTTCGCAAGCCTTAAGCATGTTGAAATCGAGTCCTAAGTTTAGGACATGAGGAGAAAGTCGATAGTTTTTTGCTCCAAGATAGAGGGGTGATTCCCCGAAGGTGTTCATCTGGTGTGGGTTATAGCCTGCATCCAACAAGTAGATAAAGAGCTCCGGATTGTCAGTTTTTGCCGACAAATCCAGGGCAGTTTTCTCTTCAAGGTCGACAGCGGATAGATCCGCATACTTGTTTAACAGTTCAACGATTGCCAAAGCACCATGGCGGGCACCAACCATGAGCGGCGTTCTTAGGCAGTAGTCCGGAAGGGTCGGATCTGCGCCATGTTCCAGCAGAGTTCTGGCACATGGAGTACAATTTAAACTTGCCGCATAATGTAAGGCTGTCCAACAATCTTCGCCGCGAGCGTCAACTTGCGCGCCATTTTTGAGAAGGCTTGAGACAGCGCATGGTTTATGAAGCCAAACTGCAAGATGCAAAGTAGTAGCACCTTTCAGATGGCCTTCGTTGTCAAGGACGTGTTCCAATTTGTTGTCGAGCAAATGTTGCAAAACAAGGTTCATTGTGGGCAAACGAACTAGACCAGACGGTCTAAGTACGTGGGCACTGTAATCATGATCAGCAAAAATGAACCTCTCTCGCCGATTATGCTATGGGAAACTTACGCATACAGCTCGTGGTGGTCACGTACGTGACTCGTTACTATATCAATGGCGCCCTCGTTGAATTCAACAGCAATTTGGATAGGGCTGAGGGTACTCCACATCCAATGGTCCTCATTTTCCAAGCACGCATCCAATAGGACCGGAAGAATATCGTCAAATAATGGGTTCCTGACGGCAATATGGATACTAGTTGCGTTCGAATAACCGCACGTGTTGTGTGTTGGACATGGAACTCCTGAGGTACAAGCGCCTTCCTGGATAAGAAATTCTGCGATGGCTTTTTGGCCCCATGATAGCGCAAGAATCAAGGGACTGCAGCCACCGCAAGGCATTGCTAGTGTTGAGGCTTTGGCAAGTGCCCCTTGCTCGACAATTGCCCGACACGCCCCGAGATCTCCTCGCTCTATCGCATTACTCAGAGCATAGAGCAAAGCTGTTTTGAATTCGTTCAGGCCTGTAGCTTTTGAGATGGTGTTTTCTTGTGCTACCCGAAGAATTTCTGCGATCCCCAATCGTTTTTCCTGGAGTGCTAGAATTTGTGGGCTCCTCCCTGCGCCGTCAGGAACCTGCTCAGCGCCAGCTTCCACGAGTATTGAGACTGTAGTTTCATCGTCTGCATGAACAGCAAAGTGCAATGGGGTTTCTTTGTCGCCGAAAGACTTTGTATTAACATTTGCTCCACTGCCGATGAGATAGCAGACGATATCGTTGCGGCCCTTCAAGGCGGCAATATGCAGCGGAGTGAACCCATCCTTACTGAATTCATCAATGTTGACATAGTAGCCCGTGCCAGCAAGGAACTGGAGTGCGTCCAGATACCCGACCGCTGCTACTAGGTGAAGAGCGTTACCTTGAAGCGGAACGGAACCCCCTACATACAACGGGAAATGCACCGTCCAGTCCAGAGTCTCGTGAGCATAATCGGCTAACTTCTGTAGAATAGCAATACTTCCACTATATGCCGCCCAGGCCATCACTCCCATTCCCGAAGGAGGCATTTCATTCAACCGAGCCATCTCTGCATGTTCGAGCAAAGTGGTGAACACGTCGATGTCACCTCGTTGACATGACAATTCCAGCGCCGATTGTTCATCGTGATGGAAGCTTCTGGAGTGCACGTTGATGCCGCTTTCCAACAGGAGTTTAATTAAGTCAACCTGCTGCAGCTCAATTGACCATCCAAAAGCTCGGATCACTTGAGCGTGATTCATGCTAGGCTTGAGCAAGGACGTCTCAGATAGGACATGGTGCAACAGCTTTGTTATAGCGCTACAGACCTCGGAATCGTTCACGCGTGAATACATGTCGAAGCAATTCTCCGCTAAGATGATGAAGCCTGATTGCTTCTCAACTCTCTCATAATCTGACACGACTCCATGATCCATCAAAGTCTTCTCAAGTGATTCCAATAACTCATAGTGACCCGGCCCGACGCATTGATTAACGCAACTCGAACAATAATAGTGCCAGGCCGTCTTGTCCTTGCTGTCTTTTGAAGCTCCCGCATCTCCGGACGCAAGTTGTCGCAAGACTTCACGAGCATTTGTGAGAACCCATGCATCGAAGTGCGTGCTTGAAGAGATCGTTGCAAAGCCAGATCCTCCCTCAAGGAATGAATGCAACGGTGTTTGACCGTCCTGTCGGGTTTCGCCTGGATCCAAACCGGAGGACAACAACGTGGCTACGAGCTCTGGTGGAGACCATGCACTTAGAAAGTGCAGGGCATTGGAACCATCACTACTTTTGATTCCAGGATCGACTCCGTATTCTATTAATCTCTTGACCAAGGTAACAAGCCCCGCCCGGGTGCACTGGTGAACTAAACGGCAGTCTTGTAGCGTGTCATGAGTAGAGTGTGCTTGGTCCAGTAAAAGTAGGCTCGTTGACTCTTTGCCGGCAATAATTGCTTCCAACAATGGCGTATTACCTTCACCAGATGGCTTTGATAATTCCGGGCTAGATGAACCATACTTTTCAATGAGGATCTCGAGGGTTCTCACTGCACCACAGCGAGCCGCCTCATGCCAAGCGGTCCGGCCCGAACTGTCCTCGCTCCTGGAACATCCCTCGTTGTTTACGAGCATCCGAATGATATCGTCGTGCATTAATGTAACACACTCGTAGAGGGGCGTCCTTCCAGTAGTGGTAGTAATCCCGGCATCAGCTCCGCTGCCTAACAAGAACTTCATGACCTCGATTGAATGATGCTTAGCTGCAAAATGAAGTATAGTTCCCTCGGTATTTGGGACCGACATGTTCACATTGTATCTGGGATCCCCGCGAAGTTGCTCCAATAATTCTCGTTGGTCAAATTTAATCATATGATGTATCCTTTCATAAAACAAAGAGTCGGATATATCCAAGGCAGTATCGTGGTGTTGATGTTTCAAAAGTTTTTGGTTCGCTTCCACCCCCTTTTCACGCGCCAGCTTCAGCAGCTCTATTTTGGCACCAGATGAAATACATACATCATCAATACCGTCTAAAAAATCAAAAAGTTGCAGTAGCTCCTCCTTTGACTCCATTAATCCCATGAAGCTAATGAAGTCATGACGTAGGGGTGCTCCATGGCTGATAACCTGGAATAAAATGCAAGATTCGTCAAATACTCCCACACTGGCCCCCCATGCAAGAGAGTACCCTCCGTGTGGGTCCTCAGTGCCACAATTAGCCCCGGCATTGATGAGGAGGCTAACAGTCGATTTTGCATCTGAGGAGTCTATGTTGTGATCGTGGTCAGCGTCGTAGTCTTCAATACCAAAAATGTTACACCCTAATACGGCACACCGTAGTGGTGAACCAATCTTGGAGATTTGATTAACGTCGCATCTTTCTTCATTCAAGAGCCATTGACAGAGGATTTGCACATGTAAAAGTGCGGCGAAGTGAAGTGGCCGAAAATCGCCAGCCGAGGTCTTGGATAAGATCTCTGCGTACATATGTTCATATTGGGGGTCAGAACATCTCCAGGCACCCCAAAAGTACCCCAGGGAAGCGTTGATAAAGTTCAAAGACTTTTTGGGATGGAAAAGCCGTTTTCCCAGGATTAGGAAGTTACTATCCTCCCAGGCTCCGTGCGCATAGTCTGGCCATGCGTTCGCTGCGTGTTCATAGAAAGGGTTTTTATCATCTCTTTCTTTTATGGCCTGGAATGTAGATAGGGGCGGTACCCTGAATTCAGGAAAGTTCAGGTATCTCAGGCATGTTTTCGCAAGGTAAGTCTGATCCGAAGGGCATATGTGAAATTTCCTTAGAAACGAATCTTCTGATCCAATGGTCTGGAGATATTCCTGGACACTGAAGTGAGCGAGTTCGAGGAAGTCTCCTGATTTTCGTACTAGACTACTACAGGCACGTAGAAGCTCCTCCTCCTCTGGCTTCGCCTCTTGGTCAAGGCATTCCATGTCATCTTCGATTGAAAGTGCTTCCAAAAGAGCTGAAGTTTTCAGGCATGGAGTTGCATGAATAATCCATCGCAAGGTCGTCTGCACGAGATGAACTACGGGCTCTTTCTCGCGAATCCTCCGTAATATCCTCTCGTACGTCGCGTTGAGAGTTTTGGGAAGCTCATTTAATGCCTTTCGTTTGCTAGCATCAGTGGGTAGTTCGCATAAGTGGTCAAGCTGGCAAGCGACCCAGCGAAACCTAGACACGGTCAAATTACTACTAGAAGCATTTTTTATGACAAACTTCAGGATCAACTTACATTCCAGCCGCTTTTGAGATCAAGTGGTCCACGATTTCGTCCTTCAGTGCAGGATTCCGTATCCGGAGCTTTTTGGCCTTACTTCGCTCCTCAATTTCGGCCCTAACGTAGTGTTCGATGTCTTCGGTATGTGCAGCGACCTCTATATGCTTACAATCCTGCCCTAACGCGTTACAGATCTCTGGCTCAGGCCTACTTAGTAGAGCAATTGCTATGTTACCGTGGGTCTCAGATACTAAACGTTTTAATGCAAGCGCGGCTTCTTCAGTGTTGTCGCCGCATTCGTCCAGCCCATCGATCACAATTCGCACGTCGTCAAAACTGGAAGTAATTGCTTTCACGACTGAAACTAATCCTTCGACATTTGGCTTCTTGGCAAGTTGATCTTTTGGGTGTAGAACATCATGATATCTCTTCAAACATTCGAAGCTTTCTTCCTGCTGCCGAGCGATCTGAGACGCCAACGACGCGAGTATATTGACTACGGTCTGACTATCCGGCTTTTTGTAGTCGCAGAAAAAGTAAGCAACCGCTCTGGATGAGCTCGCTCTTGTACGGCATTCCTGGATGATTAAGCCGGACAGGACTGTCTTGCCGGCACCAGGAATGCCGGTCAGCCATATGCTTGAACCTCGATCCTGCATCCATTGACGAAAGATATCGCCCTCGGTAAGCCAGAATCCAGTAGTCGGGTGACGGAGTTTCAAACTGGTCTGGTAATTTTCTGAAGGATCGAAATAGAGAAAGAAGCGGAGAATGCGCTGGCGCTCTTCGTCTAGCCTAATCCGGGTTTCCAATTTCTGTTTGGTGCGAAGCATGTCCTGCATCTCGATGAGGTTCTCGGTTATGTCTTTTTGAGCCGAAAGTAATTTGAAAAGTGTCACTATGCTGTCTGCGGAAAGAGCAAGGCTGAGGATCTGTTGGTGGCGCCTAAGATCCTCAAGAATAGATTCCGTTTCCTGCGATGAGAAAGGCCACTTTAACTTTCGTACGGAAGCGAGAAGTTTTCGGTCTTTTGGGAGGTCGAACTCGTCGAGTTTTGTCTTGACTTTGTGGAGTAAGGCACGACAGGAGTTGACATGATCCATTCGAATCGAGGTCCTCAGTGTCCCATCATTTTCAAGTTCTTCAGCGACTACACGAAGATTGTGAAGAACACCGTTCAGGGACCCAATCTCTTCTTTGAAATCGGTTATTTCTTTCTTCGCATTTTTGACCGATTTTACATAGTGAAAGATTCTTCGAAAGACTGTGTCTCCAAGAGATGTCAATCCCGCGATAGAAGCAGCCACGGAGAGGGGGTCAGCCATAATGTGGATCGATCTAGTAACCTAGGTTGTTTGTCTGCAGCACACAAGTTGACGTGCGATTATAACGAGGCGGAAAGGAACCGCAATGAAGTAGCCTACCCTGAGAAATTCGACCAAGAGATCATATTCAGCAGGGCTGGACTCAGGCTTAAATGCTGCTGTCTGCCAAGGCCAACGAGGCTGATTACTGAAGCCTGGAAGCATTTTGCAGTCTGAACAGCCAATTGAGAACGAGTGTGACCTGACAGTATGCACCTGCAGAGCCAGAAGACAGATCAACTCGAAATTGCTCGGTTCCTAAGGCACAAATACCCAGCGGAAATACGCCTGGGGAACCTTGGAAAGGATATGAGTGGTTTGAATGTTACGCCCCACATAGGACCTTGCTCAGCCTTGCATGTATTTCAGCTGAACAGGCCACCAAAAAGTGCCTTGCGAGCCAGAGGGTGTAGGACCAGAAAATCGAGTGGTGCGGTCAAGCATATTGCTGAAAGCAAATTCACGGAAGGGAGGGCCTGACAGCGACAATCGCGGAAGTCAGGCTAGGATCACGTGAAACGAACACACTGACCGCTCGTCGAATAGCATTCGAACTGTAACTGCAAATAGGGACTGATTAAGAGGAGTAAAGATCCCAAGCAGTTTATCTTTTCAAAGCAACTTTCTTCTTACTCCATAGCCTTCTAAATGTGAGGACGGAGGGTTTGGGAAGATAACGAGTAGTAAGTTGTGGTGTAGATCACCTCCATCACTACTATTCCCTTCTTATTAAGAATCCTTTGTGTCTCTTGAAAGTTCATCTCACAATGATATGACCTTCCACATTCAACCGTTTTTCGCCACGTCCTGGTTCTCTTCCTCCCCCGAATACATGCCCATACCATTTGGGAGCCCATGGATCCTCCGAGGTGGGATTCTCAAACCAATAGCCTCGTCTTTATTCGAACGACCGAAAAGTCATCGTTTGATAAATCCCCGACTTTTGGTTACCCAGGAAGGTAGTCCATGATGCCATTTATTGCCATTGCCGTACAAGGGGCATATCGCATACTAGTGGCTTGCTTGAATTCAGGTCTCGGACTCGGTGGCATGCTGTGAGGAGCGGGAGAAGTCCGAGTAAGATAGGGCTTTTATAAACGAGAGATTCTCTTGCGGAGCAGCAGGTGATGATTATGTAAGACTGGGCTTGCAATTACTACCCCTTCTCTCCTGCAACGATATAAATCCCGATCTGATTCGCGATCGCAGGTACCGAAAATAACATGGGCTTTTTTGTCTAGGCGGATCTAGATTGCTACAATCTCCATCGCTATGGGGCTCTGTCGGCTTTCAGGAGATTTTTTAAGGTGGTGTACGGCACTGAGGTGGCGAGATATGACAATACTAATCCATTAAGGGTGAATTCGAGCATCCGAAGGTGCTGATAATTATCCTCTTCATCAAATGCTTTTGATCGTTTGGAGTACTCGGCTCCAAACCAGTTTCTATTCCACTACATGATCCATCTTGCTTCTGGTTGTTGAAGCTGTTCGGTGCGCCGGACTACCAATACCACATAGCACGCAAAGTAGCACATCGATATTGATGCGCACAATCAACGTGACTCCGACGAGAACATCAGGCATTTTCGGCCCCCGATTTGGGCAAAACAGTCATAAAGTGGTCGTCACGGAAGTTGGCTCGCAAGCACGCGTCAAGTGAATCTTTCACGTTTTCTGATTTACCACGAAAATTTGCGACGTGATGTAAGGAAACAATAATTGGTTCGGCGGGGAGGAGAGTGTTTTATAGACCGAAGAGATTCCGCGAACGTCCTGGAGATTATATACTCTGCGTGAGTTACTAATCTCTCCACATTTGCTTTAAGAAGCCATAAAAAAGCTCCTATTCCTTTGACTACAATCCGCGCAAACTTTAGCAGATGCTCGCTTTTCATGATCAGAAACTAGCCCGTCGCATGACAGCCAATTCGTTGTGCTGGATTGGAACTTAGGAAGCTGTTCTACAACACCTTCAAAGCGCAAACATGTTCTTTCGGGGATCCAAAAATTCACAGCGACTTCTCTATGGGATCGTGTTTGAACTAAGCTTTCGAATATGGAGTTGTGAGGAGGTCGGACTTGCTGGATGGCAAGAGCAAAAGCAGTCTGCGCGTGGCGATATGATCCGCGGCGAACGGGGAAACCGATGCGGACCATTTCTGTAGAAAATAATGATACTGAGCTTCGACATCAGATACTTCTCTGTTCTCAATAGCAATGAACTTTTCGAGGTAACGAGCTGATCTTTCCAATCAAGCGTGGGTCTTCCCTCCCGTCCACATCAGCCGTTTCCCAGGCGATTTTGAGAACTGTTAGATATCCTTTCTTTCAGTGGAATGCAGAGCTTTCTGGCTCCTGTTGGTAACCCGCAACACACATGTAGGGATTCTCCAACGCACCATAGCCAGATTTACTGAGCGCTACTGCATGGAAAGCACATCAATTCTTCGGTGACCTGTTGATGCCGAACAGGCATTAAGAACCCAGTGAGATGCTATGAAGAAATATAAGGTAGGGTTGAAAGTGAAGGTGGAGGTATTATAGACTCACTGATAGATAATGTATGAACATTTCAAATTTGCTTACCAATCATATACTTCCTACGCACCGTAGGAAGATATATTAATTCTTACATAGTACAGCTTCATCATCGCAGCAACAGGTGTTCGATGATCGAAGCTAGACCTGTGGTTGATACCGTTATTACTGAATCGCCATAGGACTGGTAGCTCTTCGGAAACACAAAGATACCAGGCCACACGGCCACAATTCCATGCATTGTGTTCTGGGGGGATCAATTGTGTAGAAAAATGGAGGTTGCGATGCTCTTGTACGATCGAACTTTTGAGCTGAGAGTGGGTGGAAGCAAGCTATAATAATGAGACGCGTATTGAATGTGATGAAGCTTCGCAGCATATGCTCCCTATAACCTTTTTCAGAGAAAGGTCTCCGCAACCGTATGACACTTCCCAACATCAGTTTTTTTCAGGCTTTGACACGAGTTTTTGAGCCTGCAACGTATGATTCGTGTACCTTGCCCGCTTTGGACATGGCTTCGCCTAAGTCTCGATTGTCTACATGCAAGAGCTGATGGGCATTGAGAGATACCACACCAAGCCGGGAACGGACTAGACTATCTTGCGAACACGTGATGCCGAGACTAGTCCCTGTCAAATCTCCCTTCGCGTCACGAACTTTGGCTCTTTACGCGGAGTCTCAGTTCGAAAAGTTTAGAAATGCACTCAACCACATAATTCACTTCTGCCGAGTCTGTCTTCTTAGACACTCTTACACAGGAAGCACACCTAATAGTTATCCCCTCCAGCCCTCAAAATGGGATCCCGGCTCCACAATGCCCCCATCGTCCTCGACAACGGGAGTGGAACGATTCGAGCAGGCTTCGCCGGACAAGATGTGCCAAAATGCTACTTCCCATCATTTGTTGGACGGCCGAAGCACGTACGAGCAATGGCTGGAGCTTTGGAGGGAGATGTCTTCATTGGGCCACAAGCGCAACAGTATAGGGGGCTCTTCAAGATCAATTACCCGTTAGAGCATGGCATTGTCACCGATTGGGACGATATGGAGAGGATATGGCAGTACGTGTACACGGAAGAGTTGAAGACAGTCAGCGAAGATGTAGGTTTTGGATTCCACTCGACATTCACATGGAGCAGACGCAGAGTCCAAGACTAATACGATTTCTATTTGCTTGACAGCATCCAGTCCTCCTCACAGAACCACCTCTGAACCCGCGCGAGAACCGCGACACGGCTGCACAGATTCTATTCGAGACCTTCAACGTCCCCGCACTCTACACCTCCGTCCAAGCCGTCCTCTCACTATACGCCTCTGGGAAAACAACAGGAATTGTCCTAGACTCTGGCGATGGGGTATCCCACGCTGTGCCAGTATTTCAAGGATTCGCCATTCCCAACAGTATTAGACGGATAGACGTGGCGGGAAGGGATGTAACAGAACATTTGCAGCAACTGCTGAGAAAAAGTGGAAAAGTATTCCACACCAGTGCGGAGAAAGAGACGGTCAAACAAATCAAAGAGCAGACGGGCTATGTTGCGTTGGACCCCGCTAAAGAGGAGAAGGAGTGGTCGGGTAGTGCCGCGCGGACAGACGGGAAGAGCGTCGAGTACACATTGCCAGATGGACAGAAGCTGAAGGTAAGCCTATGGAGCTGTGGAATGGCATGTCGCATACGCTGACAGAGACAACCTAGATTGGCGCAGAGCGGTTTCGCGCACCAGAAATTCTCTTCAATCCTGAAATCATTGGGCTTGAGTATCCTGGCGTGCATCAAATTGTCGTCGAGGCCATACACCGGACAGACATGGACTTGCGCAAGTCGTTATATGGAAATATCGTTCTCTCCGGAGGTTCCACGTTGACTAAGGGATTCGGTAACAGACTTCTTCACGAAGTCCAACGTCTGGCGGTGAAGGACATGCGAATCAAAATACTGGCACCTCCTGAGAGGATCTACACTACGTGGACTGGCGGAAGCATTCTCGCTGGTCTGAGCACGTTCAAGAAGGTTAGTTTCCAGTCATCGACAGGGGCTCGAATGCATCGCTAATGTTCAAATCAGATGTGGGTTGAGAAGGACGAATGGCAGGAGAATCCAGACATCATCCACACCAAATTCGCCTAGACGAATCGTGCGGTACCGCAATCGCTAATTCGTCTGGAACGCCAACCTCCACAATAGGAGTGCAGACCGTCTTCCGCCTCCGCAAAACCTCAACACCTTCGGGAAGGCTGCATGACGCTTGCGACGGGCTTTAGTCATGGAATCGGACTTGCTGTCCCGGGAGGTTCAAAAGTCACGTAACCGGCAACCACAATAGCGCATGTTGGAGGATCTACGTGTCATCTCAACATCTTCGCGCTTCCTCTAACGGCTCGGAGAGCACCTGCGGGTACTAAAATAATGTTTATTTCCCCGCATTCTGACTGCAAATTTTCTGATTTCTGTTACTAACCCCCTACCAAGCTGCATTGTCTAGATGTAAGGAGCTTCGATTTTCGGTTGGCGTGCATTTATGGCGTTACAGTCCGGCTGTTCCATGGCTTTGGGATACCCTTTGGCAGCATGTGTGGTTCAAGCGTGTTGATCGATGGGATTGTTGTGGGGCGACTATGGGCTTCTCGACTCCGTGCCAAGCATCGTGAGATTCCTTCGGGATTGTCAGCACCCCAAGACCTGATGACGGATGTCAGAGTTGAGTCATTTGAGGCGAGGTTGCCTTGCTTAGACAGACACCAGACAACTAAGCAGCTAAGAATAATCTACTCGAAACAAATCACGTCTTTCATTTGGCTCATTTCATCATTATTCAGCTCGAGTCCGACAGGCTGGGAAGGCAATGAAGCCAGCTTTTTCGCTGTCGCCGAGCATGAGTAGAGCCCTGTGACCTCGCCTCAATTTCGGAATCGACGAGCAACGTCACCGCCCAATTCGCTTCGGTAACCGGCATGCTGCACTTTCTGATTTGTCTACAGACAATCCCTTGCAATGTGAGAATTGTTCCTGCAGAAGCGAACAAAGCAAAATTGTACAATATGCACTTGAGAAATCCCGTCACGTTCAAGACACACGGAGCCCGAGACAAGGCGACGAAAGGCGAGGTGAAAATCTTTTCAGCCGCCGGCCTCTTGGGCTGCCGACAAGCAAGCGATGGCACGTTTCGCAGCTTGCTTGGTCGGTGGACAAGATGGTCTCTGCTGTCGCAATTGCGCTCAAACATCGCGATGGCGGCTTTATGCAGCATTTCTGTTACCCCCAGGAAACTGCGGTGGTGATCATGTGTGGTGAATCGGCCAGTAGGAGGTCGAAGCACCGGGACGCTATTACGAAACGTCGACGCTGCCAAGCCCAGCTGCGGTTCCATTCTCTCTCTTCGCTGCACTCCGCCCCAGAGAAATGAATGGCACTTTGGACGCGCCTGACCTTCATCATGCCGTTAACTGCAAAGCGTGCGCAGAAACTATTATTGCCCAGCCAAGGTTACCAACACGCTGACCCTGCCTGCGTGACATGCAATTTTCAAGTTCCTTTGTGTCATTGACTCTTCGGCTCCCCTGCAGAAATTCCACGATGCTGCCTTGCCCGTATATAAGCCCCAGACGGGCTGCCGACTCTAGACCTTACATTCACATCAACACACACCAAGATTAACTGATTCTTCTGCCAAACAACTTGACTATTTCGTGTCTACCAAAGCTTCAAGTCTTGATCACACACAACAACATTCGATCAACTTCTTCACCAACCATCAAACAACCAAACTTCGAAATGCCATACCAAATCACCGAGCCACACCCGTCCGTCTCCAACACCAGCTACATCCACGCTGGTCGCGGTGGTGCCGGTAACATCGCCCGCGTCAACCCAAAGAACATCACCTCTGGACAAGACGCCACGGGACCCGCCTCTCGCATCAAGCTCACTCCTCCTCCATCCACCGCCTACTTCACTTCCGGCCGTGGCGGCGCAGGCAATGTCCACCGCGAAAAGGAGCGCGCCATGTTCAGCTTTGACGAGGAACTCGCCCAACAGCAGCGCTTGATGGAGCACGCAGCCCCTGTCTACCACATCGGCCGTGGTGGCGCCGGAAACGCAGTCGATGAGATGCATCCACGTGCTGCGCGCCAGAACTCAGCTTCCTCCCACATGAGCGTCGACAGCAATGCATCCAACGGTGCACGACGCAGCCTCGAGGGTGCATGGCACCGCGTCAGCAAGCAGTTCACCCGATAGAGAATTCGACATCTCGACTTTTTCCATCACTGCTGCTTCGGTTCTGAGGAGTTCATCTACTGGCATTCATGGTTTACGGCATTTTCTATATGATAGCGAGCTGGTTCTGATTCTCGCATCATCTCATCAATCAAATCATCAGCAAGGCGTCTGGGGCATCATTCATCATCAGCATCAAACTTCCGGGCTATTTCAGCAACCCGGAGTTATTTTGGCATTTCATCACTCAATTCAAAAAGTATCTCTTGTTTTTTCTAAAGTTACGACAATCATCACAACCGGCGAGGAGTTCAGGGAAAAAGCACCCAGGGGACCTTTTTATACCCCAGGCAGGCACCTTGAAAAAGTCATACTCCTCGTGACGAGGGCTTCAGCATTTTGTTATCACAACCAGCGGTGGATATACCCTTTTCCCCGGTGAGGGCTTCAGATGGACCATCTGGAATATATTTGGGTTTCTCGTTTTGAGGTATATAATTAGCGACTATTGTTCGCAATGATAATATCAAACTTGTTCCTGCAAAACTCCTTTGACTCTTCTTGATATCTGTGATCTCTGCTTATCCTCGTGAACCACCCGGGTTTCAGAATTCGTCATTTCGGAGTATAGGTCCGCATCTACCGTCTTCTTTCCCACCAGCGTACAAAGCCGATTCAGACTCGGTACAAGGCGTTAAAGCAAGTTGCCGTCCTGGAGCCTATTCAGAAAGTACCTTGTAGAATAGCCTCTATCCATACTTGTCCGCCCATGGAAGTTCCGTAGTACGTGAATCTGCAGGCTTTAATTGAAGCTTACCACCCAGAACCCATTAAACTACAAACCACGAGCATAGCTTCACAATACCCCAGCTTTCCACCGCAAAACCGTTGGCCCGGCACATACGCCCATCTCCCGAGCGAAAATCCAGGCGGCCCGTGCACGCTATCTACTCGCCACAGTCGCTCTTACATCATGTGGCTGTGCGCACGTGCGAGGTGAGATTTTCTTTCTCCGTTTAGTTAACAAGCAGGGTTTGGTTCCTGATGTCATGGATTGTTGGTGTTTGAGGAAGACTGGAAATCTAGATCTTGACAAATCCCGGGGGTGATCTTGATAGTTGTTCATGTGGTCCGGGAGATGGGCCGGACCATACAGCGTGAAGGGGTGATGGGATGAAGGATGTGTGTCTACGTTCGAAATTTTGGAGAAAATCATATTTATTTTATCTCGAGATCCTTCGAATATAACTTGTTGAAATGTTGTGAGGGCTAATTGTAGTATAGCAGAGACTTCATTCAATTATTCTCACGTTACTGGAGGTCTGAGGAACATGGCAGTATCCGTTGAAGCACCTAGGTAGCCTATCCCTGCTTTACAAGAACTCTTTATACTGCACCCATTTCCCACTCTCAATGTCACTTAGACTGATCGGACGCCTCGAGTTTGGCGAGGGGTTTGGGAGCTTTCGGACGAAGACTCGAAGTAGACTCTGACTATATTGAGCAACAGAAGTACTTATTAATGTC
Source organism: Hysterium pulicare CBS 123377 (assembly GCA_000467715.1). NCBI lineage: Eukaryota > Fungi > Ascomycota > Dothideomycetes > Hysteriales > Hysteriaceae > Hysterium > Hysterium pulicare. Next base: position 34,359 of record AJFK01000548.1, read on the forward strand.
GCGAAACTATCCGTCAAACATACTTTGCTGCTTAACCTAGTTATTTTGCTGATGCCGTGCAAGCAGCTGATCGAATGGTGCGCTCCTGCCTGGGACCGCCCTCTTCTTCGCCCAGGAATGGTTCTTGCATGCCAAATCCCTCCCGCAGAATCCACCGTTCGGAAGCGGGACACTGCACTGTGTTTCCACGTCGGCGGGACCACTGGGTCTTGCAGCCTTCGGTGTGGGCTCGAAGGTCCCCATGACTCCATAGTGATCCGTAACCCATTCTTCCTCCCCTGCATCTTGCATCTCCTTTCTTTTATCCTCGGGAACTTTAACGCCCATTCCGATTCGTTCAAATGACTTGACTTTGATGTCTCCGCAGTATAGAATCTTATCCATCCTGCTACAACCAAATCTCTCTCGCATCCATTGTGGAGATTGATAACCCCATGTATATCCATCGTCACTATCTTCTTGCCCTCCAAGCTCTAGGTACGCGTCTCCGAGGTTGTTCTCGGAATGTAGAGTACGATCGAAGGGTTGGATAGCATTGAGGTCGCCGGCTAGGAGAGCAGAATCAACTTCTGTCTCATGGAGGTATTTAGCTGCTGCGGCGAGTTGAAGAGGTCGGACGGGTGGGTCGGCGACCAGTGATTCGAGGTGGGTGTTGCAGAGTCGAAGTGTCTTTCCAGAACCTCCTGTCTCTTGAGTACCTTCTAGAATGATGTCAACGAACAATCCATCTCGTCCAAGTTTCGATATCCAAGGGACTCTGAACACGCGCTCGATCTTCAGCCTCTTGTCCACCAACGTAGTGGTCCCGTAGTGCGGATTAATCCAATTACTCTCGTCGTACTCCGTAATATTGAATCGTGATTGTATCCATGCGGCTTCTCGTATCTGGGCTAGATCTGTTTGTCCCATCTCTTGCAAGAATATGACTAGAGGCTCGGTTGGCGGTGTCTGGGATACTAGCGTCTCCAGATGCTGCAATGCCGCTTTCATTCGTATTTCGATGCCTCCGACTAGAATGTCAATGTTCCATGATACGAGGCGAATGCTCGAAAAATCAATGGGGGTGGTAGAACGCAATACTGAGGCGGTCGAGTTTGCTTCTTGCCATGATGTACCGTCGTGTTGCCAGTACGACTGAGGCCTTGGGGTGTAGAATGAAGCTTCCCGTTCCATTGCAGGTCCTTCCGCAAGCTTGGCAGAGAGGAGCGCAGCAATAGGACTGGGTTGGGGTCCCGACGAGGACATCCTGACTGCAGCGAAGTGGCTTCGGGGAAAGTTTTTTAAAGTTAGCAATGAGCAAAGTGACGAATTAGTTGTGCGGTTTAAACGGGCTTCGCGCCAGTAGAATCATGGCGTCAGTTGTTGCATCTTGGAGAGGATACTTCCGCTCGTCCAGGCTCCAGCTTACAGAGTACAGCACTGCGAGTGGGGATGAGTGAGGGCAGTATCGCTGAGATCGATAACTCAATGCGCTTGCCGAGAGTGGTGTGGTGCCAGTGTCAGGGTACTTGGCGAGGAACTCTATCATCACTCCCTCTGTTCATACCGTTATTGTTTCCTTGCTTTTGAGCTCGCAATATGGCTTAACAGTCCAATGCCAGACGTATCAGACCATCACATTATCGGCTTTGATTATACTTCATCGTCTTCGACGCGTCGTCCACCAGCTCATCCACGCTGAACGGAGGAAATTGTTCGAATCCACACTTCGAACCCAGGGAAGAGCGTGAATAAGGAGAACGACCATGCTCTCGTGACGTAGCCCCATAGACTAGTTGCTGCGTCTCCTTTGCCGTAAAACTCGTTGGTTTGCGCGTAGAGACCCGATCTTTCGCGCATACTTTACCCATACGAGGAGCATAACCATCGTCAACCCGATGCATTCACTGCTTTCGCTCAGAACAGATGCGATAAAAGAGCTTGGTATGAAGGTATCATGATACCTCTGCAGCCGCCGCAGCATCGCTGGCCTTTGGAGATCAGCGGGCGGCAGAGATGAAGCAACCATTGTATAATGCCCTTCTACCAATGGTTGAGCACCAGAGGTCCAGAGAAACACCAGCGGCCAGCTTCTGCGAATGTCCACCCATAATATACAGACTCAATCATTCTTAACCGATCTTCTCGACCCAGATTGTAAGGACGGCGGCGCCCTGCCGAGACGGTTCCAGACTTCACCCCTCCTGCCTCGATGTGCGGGGCTATGTCGAGAAGCTGAAGGCAATGAAATTTGACAAATTCATCGGGTCTCTCCAGCACGCGGAGAAAGAATTCTCTTCTATCCAGCTGAGCGATGAGTGATAACATGGAATGCTTGGTGGGCGGTTAGGATGGCGGTTTGATTTTCTTCTCCTCGATTTATGCATGCAATTCCTAATACATTGCCTAAATCAGCTAAGATGGGCACTGGATAACGCTTTCATGAGGAACTCGGGGATAGAAGGTCACGTGCTGTCCTAATCGACTGCCTCATTCACCCAAGTGAAAGAGTTGCCGTAAGAGCTTGACGTTATGAAATGAGGTTTGAGAGTGGCCTCACGCGTCGCTGAACCAGAACAATGTTAGCTGCGAAGGCAAGCAGATGAAGAGCGTAATGTATCCCTTTCTTTTATAGTTTCAACAGGGTTTCTTCATGCATGGAAAGAACTTGTATCGAGACCCTATCAATTCAATGCCCGAGAAGCCTTCCTAGCATATCGGCATGAAGGGAAGGAGTATGCAGTCTCGGTCGATCGAAAGGATCACGCGTTTCTCCAAAAGACGACCCAGCGCCTCATGGAACACTTCAGTCAGGAAGCAAGTGACTGGGAGCGCATCATCCCAGCAGATGTCGTACAGCAGCATTGGGCCGGATACAAGCTCACTCGAACGGATTGTGTCGAAGCGCCATTCAAGATTCTAGCAGAAGGAAAGAAGGAGGACGCCCAAAAGCAAGGGGCGGACGAGAGCATGGAGGTTGACAATACGCCATACGATACTGAGAAAGTCCGTCGCCAGATGGTGATCATGTATGCCTTGAATGCTCCGCAACAGCCCACTACTACAAAGTTCTTTGCTATGGTAAGGAAGGCTAGGTACTGTGTCAATACTATCACCTGAGGGCTGGATTATTGTGGGAACTGGCAAAGAGGCGCTGAGACAAGGCTAGGTTATGCAGATAACCAGGTATTCAATCACAATAGATGCTTATAGCTATACCTAGTTAAGATTAATACTTACTTTAAAAACTTTTTTATAAGTTTATCTTTTAATATACTACTTAGTGACTATCTCTACCCTACCCTTAGCATCAACCGACCTTATCCTTCTGAGTCAACCTACTGAGTGGCCATTACGACGAGTCAATTCGAACTCCGTTAAGACTATCAAATCCAGTTCACCACCCTGTACCCTTCTTCCCGCTACCTTTTGCTACAAACCTAGATGTAGAGGCTAAATCTATTAACACTATCTCTACTCTTAATTATAAGTTTTAGTTATCTCTACTACCTACTAAACTATAGCTACTCTGACCTAGACTGAGCTTTGTTACGCGTATCAAATCTAGTTAAAGCTGTTGTACCACTCCTCATCTCTTGATTTCTAGATCTCTAGATTTAAATACTATAGCTTATAAAAGTAAAATTTTTAAAGAGAATTTAGTAAACTCTTTCCTTTTACCTAACTACATTCAAATAGCTTAGGAACTATTTAGCAGCCTTAGCCTCCGCTCGATACATGCACCGTCCTATCTTGCCGCAAGCTTAGAGTCCAAATCCCTATTTCCAAGACTCTAGTTCTAGGGCCCTTAATAAAGAAAGTAAAGGCCCTTTCCCTTTATACCCTTTATATGTAACCCCCCATCCTAACCGCAATGTGCCACCTCATACGGCCATCTCCACCTCACTTCCCACAAACCCCACTCGCCGTCAAGTGACCCGCCGGATAATAAACCCTCGGCAACCCACTCACCATCGGCACCGCCAAAGTCCCATCACTCCCCACACTCGTCGTCGTACAACTCAAGACCTCCACAACGCTAGTTCCAGCGCTCCACCCGTGATTCCCAAGATTAAGCGTATAGGCATCTCCACTTGCACCTTTATTCGACAAGACGGTAACGATTTGCTTCCCGTCGTATCCCTTCCGCATCGCAACCGTCGTAGTATCGGAGTAAATAACCCAGTTGTTATAAGTCAGGTAAGTGGAATCGACATAGATGGCTTGATTCCGGATTTGGTTCAAGCTAGCTACATGTCTGTATAGTACTGAACTGGTGTTGTAGCCGCTCAACCAGGTCGCTTCGCGGTTGGCGGGGTCGGCGCCTCCAGCGTAGTGTTGCTCTTGGCCGGCGTAGATGATTGGGATGCCGTCGGCTAAGATAGTGAAGGCGATGATGCTTTTGGCGAGGGACATGTCTTGTGTTAGGGAGGCGAAGCGGGGGTTATCGTGGTTTTCGCTGAAGGAGCCGAGGACGGTTACGTCTTTGCAGGTGGATTTCATGGAGGAGATTTGGGAGACGAGGGAGGAGGATGAGGAGGACGTGGATTGGAAGAACGAGATTAGTTGATACCAGCTGTGGAAGGGATGTAAGCGGAAGAAAACGTAGCGGGGATGAGGGGAGGGAAGACGGCGGGACGGACATGGGGTAGTTTAGGACGCTGCCGATGACGTCTTGGTAGGGACAGACGTATGCTGGGTCTCCTTCGAAGACTTCGCCGGTACTGAAAACTCCGGCGGAAGATGTGAAGTTGGGCCAAAAAGGTTTGTCGACGTGTTTTGCGGTATCAATCCGGAGGCCATCAACTGCGTGGATTCGTTAGTGTCTGGTATGCCATGAAGCATTGACTCACTCGTAGCACACGGGGAGACTCACTTGAGTAATTTGAGACTAATTGAGAAATCCAACTCCGATACATAGATGCGACAGTATCATCCTCTGTCCTCAAGTCTGGAAGTTCGACATTAGAGTCGCCAAGCCAACAGTCTTCGACATTCGTCTGATTATTGTAGTTGGTGATATCACAAAAGGAGTGGTAATAGGTTTGAGAATTGAAAGGGTGGAATTGGGAGTAGTCTACGGTGTTCTCCGAGCCGTCCCAGCCGTTGTGATTCACGACAATGTCAACCATGAGGTACTAGATGGCAAAGATGAGCCAAAGTTCGAATTAAACGGCGTGCAGGTTCAGGTAGAGAAACTCCAAACTTAGGGATGAGTGGGATGGGAAAGGAAGCCTCACCATTCCACGGTCATGTAAGGCTTTCGCTAAAGCCTTCAGATCATCTGCCGTGCCAAAGTTTGGGTTCAGCTCATACAAGTTCTGCTGCCAGTAACCGTGGAATGCCTGCCCATACGGCGTGTTCTGCGGAAGATTGTAGGTAATCGGAGATATCCATATCTTTGAGGAAGGTCGTTAGCAGAGCCAACGGTAAATGTTATCGCCGTTTACGCACGGCAGTAAAACCCATGTCCTGGATATAGTCTAGCTCTTTAATGATCCCTTGATAAGTACCGCCGCAGTACTGTCTATCCGACGTGTTGCATGTCGCTGACGTACTGCCATCTGGGCGGGCGAATCTATAACAAATAAATCATTGGTGCATAGCTCAACCAAAAGAGTATACATACCGATCTGTGAGCAGTTGATAGATTGATCTTGACCTCCATTGATCGGCTGTAGCTGCATCTGCAACACCAGCACAAGCCACAACCACAGCCACAGCCACAGCTGCTCTCGCAAGGATACTTCGCTTCATTGCATCCCGGTCCTCAAAGAAAAGTACAACAGTACGAAAGGAATGACAAAGTAAGGATATAGAAAGGAAAAATAAACTTAAATGAAAATGAGGGAACCAAAAACTACAAAGAGTATGTACTCCCCGAGAGATATTCCTCCAAGTCCTGTTGTTTCAGGGCGAATCAGTTCCCGCAACCCAGATCTCATTAAACTAGCGCAGCCACAAGAAACGAATCAAAATGCGAATTCAGAACAACCATCCCAACATCCGCGACTCTAAGCTAGCCAGTCAAAGTTAATATCAGGATAGAGCCGTGCCGGTACCAATGTTCCAATTTCCCTGAAGACGTTCAAGTACCGCCAACTACCGGGCTTGGGCCGATGGGCAGCATGCAGTACAGTAAAAACCTCCGGTAGCGAAGAACGATAAATAGTACTCCGTAGCTAAGATATAGTTGTGGCCTTGTGCTCAAGTACCTCGGAGCGGCCATGCTTGTTGTACGTCAGTTACAAGGGAACGTTGCGCTGGCCGACGGTCAGAGATCACACGAGACACAGTGTGGAGTCCATGCCCTGGAAGATTCGACAGCGCTAGGATATTGTAAGCGTTGTGAATGGAAGAAATAGATTGCTTGCATACTGTACCTGGGCGCATACCTGGTTGTGTGCCCTTCACATGAAAGAAGGCTTGCGTAAGGCGAAGCCGATGCGCCTCATAATGCGGGGTGCAGGTGCATCTAAGACGCACGTGGCCGCGGCCAGCAGAGCTGAATGAGGAAGGCGAGAAATCCTATAAGTGAAATGGTGCATCGTGATATAGGCATTGTTGTCGTTCGGCATGATGGGTGACATGTGATGGATGACGGAGCGAGAGAGGGTGGATAGGGATGGTGGTGGGAAGGCAAAGATCTAGATCTTACCTAGGTAGATCTGTGAACCTGAATCACGTTACACCAGATTCACATCACTACATCATCTCTAGTGAGGTCCTGCTCATAATGACTAGTGCTAGTAGCCCTTTTTAGTCAAGAATGGAAGTCGTTGCGTCCTTGGGAGTGACGAATCAAGAGGTAATCTCAGCTCAAAATGTTCCTTTATTTCAACGACTAAGAACTCCATAATGCAGTGCTGTACCATCGCGCTTCAAATAACCAATGTGACATCAATATGGCAAAATGTGTCTAGGCGCCAGGCCATCGACCCAAGCAACCTAGGCCAGCAACAAGCGCCGTTCGAATGCTGGATAGAACCCTCCCCGAAACGAGGACATCCCGTGAGTCCTGACGTTCATCTCGTTCCATACCTTGCATCCTCGAATCATGTACAGGAGATAGCCAAACAGTTCTAATAACAATTCGAAAACTGAACATTTTGCAGGAGGTGATGTCAACAATACGATCGATGCTTGTCCCCTAAATCTATTCCAGTGAAACAAAGTTCTGTGCCTTGAAGACCCTCTGAGCTCTATTGAACATCCCGATCCCACCTTCGAGGGTTTGGCGGAAGACCTCCAGTAAGAGGGTTGCGGATTTGAGGCGAGGCATTGCCAGGCGGTGGGGCTGGCCGGATTGGCAATGACATTATGTTCTGACCACTGGACGCACTGGACGTTCTGATCGGGTACGACGGTCGAGGCGGCGGTGCGCCAGTCCCATTTGTATCTGGGTAACTAGAGTCTGTGGAAGTTGGTGTTCGGTCGGTAGTGGAGTGGGATGATGGAGGCGTATGTTCTCGCAATCGTTCTCTGATTGCTGGTGACTGCGCAGGTGCGAGGTGAGATTTGCGCTTGTTATGTTCTAGCATACTAATAGCCCAGGCCTCGAGATCAACCGGTGTGCGTTTGGCAGCTAGAAGGAATGGATCGGCATCCTTTCACTATGTCAATTCCAGTCGGTGAAAGCTTAATGGAATGGGACTTACATATAGCTCTTTGGGAGTCGGCCGCTGTGCCGGATCCTTCATTAGGCATTTACCAATCATATCTTCCAATATGGACGGAAAAGCATCGCTCTTAGGGAGTTTCGGCGCAGGCTCAAGCACAATCTGTTGTAGAAGATCGAGAATGCCTTGCGGACCCCCTGGCTCATCGGCATCGTTATCGCTGTTATTGAACGGAAATTTGCCAATCGCAAGCTCCATCAACGTCAGACCGACACTCCACACATCCGATTTCACCGTGTATGGAGAACCTTGTATCCGCTCGGGAGCCATGTATGTGCCTGTGCCTACAAACGTCTCCGCAATCGACCCCTCAAGCTCACTGGAGACGCCAAAATCACACAACTTAATATTTCCCCGAGAGTTGACAAGTATATTCGACGGTTTCAGGTCTCGATGCATGATTCGGTGGGCCGAATAAAGGTAGGAGAGGCCGCCAAGTACGGCTTCTGAGATCTTGCCGAGGACATCGACGCGAACAGGGCCGAACGTTTTCGAGACCCAGTCTAGGGAACTGTGCAGAATAGAGTCAGTCTTCGCTGAGAAAGTTCAGCGTGACGGCAGCTGCACTTACCCGACATCCATGTACTCCATGCACATGATGACATCCCCTGTATCATTCTGAAAAGCACCATAAAACGCCACAATATACTCCGAATTGCAGTCGTGCATGATCCGTAACTCCCTGACAATCCTCTTCCGCACCTCGTTCTTTGCTTCGACGTGGATAATCTGTCACATGTCAGAGGACGAGTTCCATCGAAGCTCCTCAAGCACGAGGTCAACTCACTTTTCTTGCCATTATCACCTTAGTAGCGGCATGCTGGACTTTGCTCACTGTACCACCATTGCCTGAGCCAAGTTCTCTCACAACTAATAGGTCCTCTGCTTTAAGATCTAATCGGAATTCCACGCCGATCTCCAGTGTGTCGGCTCGTCCTTCGTCGTTTCCTAGACCACCAGGTACCTGTGCATCACCGGCGGAAGGTGTCAATGCCTTTGGCTGGGGAGCGGTTAATGCAAGGCCCTTGACATTCTTCCTCTTCATAGTCTTCGTCTTGAATGCAGATTCAGCCATTGTGCGTATTCGAGGTTGCCGCCCTCGTGCGGAATTCGGCGGTAGATCAAAGGAGGGTGATGCGGCCTTGAAAGAGTCGAAAGTCGCTTGCAAGCCGATGCAATGTACAGCGAAAGGGAGTCGGGGCCGGTCTACCCTATGTGTCGCGGCAAAAGGTGTATCAAGCAGTGTTGCCAATCAGATGGGCTATCGTAAAAGGAGAGTCACAGCGTTTATTGGATTAACGCTTTCGGGACAGTCGTTGTAGCGGGTTCGCAAGGAAGAAGTAATATAGGTGCCCAACGCAGATGCGACCAATATTTGGCAGAGCGAAGGTGGATGCGGAGTTGGGGGCTCACGTCGTGGTACAAGATGTTGGAAGTTGAGAAGGCTGCGTAGCGGGGGTTGTGGTGGGGAGGTGTGTTGGATTGGCGCGGAGGCGTTTATTCAAGTTATTAAAAGACACTGGCGTAGACAAGGCAAAGAAGACGAGCGAGGGATTAGTATTTACACGAGACAGCGTGTTCAGTCGTATTGTTGGTAGATGACCTATTGTACTGAATAGGAGGCTGCTATTGTTCAATGACATGCTTGCCAGGAGGGTTTCAGCTTTCGCATGACCGCCGTACACTGCTTCACGCTGCTTCTAGTGCCTGACTTGTGCGCTTAAGGTTGTCACCGCGAATTGACAGGCGAGGACGTGTTCTGCTGCTGCATCCACCATCCACAAAGCGTGCGACAACACTGCGAGGAGCAGAGCCAGTCGGTTTCACCATGAGAAAGACGCAGAAGCCTTCGAGGTGGTCGCACCATTGGGCAAGCTTCGACATGAGCTTATTTCACTGCGCTAAGCCTAGAAAGGATGTCGTGATTGCGAGCCTCACATAAGTCTTGACTAAGCAGGCTAGTTATGTAAGCCAACCTTCAACCTTTCGACTTTCAAAGCCGCGCTGAGCAACACCGCGACGTTCACTCCCACCCCGCCCCTCCCCTACCACAAAGAAGTCCACCATTTAGGACGTCTTTGATCTATTCTAACACCCGAGTGCAGCACCATCACCTTCTTTCCCCGCCCAACTCACCTAGCTTCCTTTGTCCTTTCTCCACAAACCGCCCAACATGAACCATTTGTTAGACGATATCGCCGAGCTAGGCAGTGAGGAAGATGATGAGGATTTTGATGAGGAAGCTGCTGAACGTCGAAAGAAGAAGACAAACGGCTTGAATGGACAGGTGGAAGATTCAAGCGAGGAAGACGACGACGACGAGGATGAAGAAGCTGAACGAGCGGTAGGTCGCATCCTGGAATCGATACTGCATTAGACTGTTTTCTGACTGTCTCTAGGTTCGTGAAGGCTTCATCATTGATGACGACGAAGACGAGGAAGAACTCGAGCAGCGAAAACAACGCAAGCGGCGACGGAAAGAACGTGAAGAGGAGGTTCTGGACGATGAAGACTTGGATCTCATAGGAGAGGCCAATCCTGACTATGAGCCCCGACAGACCTCTCAGGTATGGATATGTCTCTTTATAAGCCTCGATTTCAAATGCTAATTCTTGCTCAGTCAAAATATAAGCGTCTGAAGCGCGGCCACAAAGGGGATCGCGGCCCTCGTGAACCTCGCGGCGTTGACGACATATTTTCGGATGATGACGACGAACTGGAAGACCGCCGGAGAGAGCCCCGAGGAGGGCTTCTGGATGAATTCGCAGACTTCATCGAGGAAGATGAATTTGAGGATGACATACAACGAGAGCTTGAGGATGACAGAGAGGTAGCTCGGCCCGGGCTTTCTGCAATCACTAATGGCTTGCAAGCTGCTGGCCTTGACGAGGGCGCCGAAGAAGATTACCGAGCCGCATTTGGGGATGGTACGGAATATGACTGGGCTCTTGAGAGGCAAGAACGGGAGGACGCTGCGATGGAGGGAGAAGGGAAGGAACTCAAACTCGGGGACGTTTTCGAGCCGTCTCAGTTAGCTGAGCAAATGCTTACCGCAGAGGATAATGAGATTCGCAACACGGACATCCCGGAGCGGATGCAAATTGCAAGGAAACCATTCAAAGAGTTGGAGCTCACTGAGCAAGACATGGCAGCTCGAATGGAAGACGAGGCTACGTGGATAACCCAACTGATCTGGCCCAAGAAGCATCTGCCCAGCTATTTCTCAGCCCCTTTCCGAAAGGCCGTCAAGATGGTTTTACATTTCATGAACGTTGAGGAATTCGAAGTCCCTTTCATCTTCACCCATCGCAAGGACTACTTAATTCACGCTCCCGGGGATGAAAACTACGACCCCGATGATCCAGACGCACCACCACGCGATGCGAATCCAGAGCGACTCCTGGCGCAAAATGATCTTTGGGAAATTTTTGACCTCGATCTTAAATTCAGAGCGTTAGCAGAAAAGCGGGACGCATTGAAGAAGAACTACGATAACCTTAAAAGCGTCGCGCCAAATGTTACTGATACAGTCTTCGATGAGATGGTCGATAAAGCAGTGACAATCGAGGAAGTCCAAGAGCTTCAAGACTACCTCAACTTTCAGTATTCTGGCGAGATCAAAGACCTCCATGTGGGGCTGTCGAAAGACTCCGGCACACAGAAGCGTGCCCAAAGCTCGCGTCTTGCATTTGAGAGAATTCGCGCTGGTCGAGTGTATAACCTCGTACGCGGATTTGGTATAACTGCAGACGATTTCGCTCAAAATGTCCAGAATAGTCGGCGGCAGCACTACACCGAGGATCCAACGGAGCGGCCAGATGATATGGCGGACAGCCTTATTGACCCCCCAGAATATCATACAGGTTCACAGGTGCTGAAAGCAGCTAAAGCAATGTACGTCGAAGAACTCGTTACGAGTCCTCGGATGCGGAGATACCTGCGCCAGTGCTATTATCAAGGCGGCATGATCGATTGCTTCCGAACGGAGAAGGGCCTTAGGAAGATCACAGAAGATCATCCGTACTACGAGTTCAAGTACCTCCGCCGTCAAGACTTCCATTCGCTCAGTCGAACTCCGGACATGTATCTCAAGATGCTGAAAGCTGAGGAAGAAGGTCTCATCGAGGTCAAGGTCCGCATGGATGGTTATGACAGATTCAAACAGAGCCTCTACCAGTACATCGAGTCCGATAATTTCAGCGAGGTCGCTGATGCCTGGAATACGTTACGTCGTGAAGTCCTTGATACGGCGCTGGAAAGACTGGACAAAAACATGGCTCGTGGTGTCAAAGAGACATTGAGGACGGAGTGCGAAAAAGAACTCGCTAGTCGAGCGCGCGAGAATTACTACAGCAAGCTGGATCAAGCCCCTTACAAGCCGAAAGGCCACGAACTTGGTTCTATACCTGCTGTACTGGCTCTCTCCAATGGCAAGGGATTGAGAGGCGACGCCATCTGCTGGGCCTTTGTGAGAGAAAATGGACAATTGTCAGAAAGTGGCAAAATCTCCGACTTTCGTTTGGGCAACCCGGATCGAAATATACCAGATGGCAAAGATATCGCTACCTTTTGCGAGATTGTTCGACGACGAAAGCCGGACGTTATCGGAGTCAGTGGGTTCGCAGTGGAGACTCGAAAATTGTACAAGGAGCTGCAAGATATAGTCGAGAAATACGACCTGCGAACCAAGGAATACGACGACCCAGACAATGACGGCGAAGAAAAGACCGACAGGCTCGAAGTCGTTATGGTTAACGATGAGGTTGCCAGACTCTTCCAAAACAGCTCTCGGGCTGCCACAGAATTCCCACAAATTCCACCGCTTACTAGATATTGTGTTGCGTTGGCCAGATACATGCAAAGCCCTATCCAAGAATATGCCGCTCTTGGCAACGACATTGTCTCCATCCCTTTTATTCCGAATCAGAATCTTGTACCACAAGACAAATTGTTAGAGCGCCTGGAGACCGCCATGGTGGACATGGTCAACCTTGTCGGCGTGGACCTGAACTATGCCCTGCTTGACACAAAGCTTGCGGCCTTGTTACCTTTCATTTGTGGGTTGGGTCCTCGCAAAGCACACGAAGTTCTCAAAACAGTCCGATACAATGTAAGCTATGAACCAGACCTAGATAACCATTGGCTAACAACAATAGGGCGATGAGATTTTGTCACGCGCTGAATTAGTCGGTTATACACACACAGAACCTCGAGAAAAGGAGTTAAAGGCTGCAGTTGGGCCTAAAGTTTTTCAAAACTGTGCCAGCTTTATCTATATTCAATATGACGCGACAGAAGACACCTCAGACTACCTCGACAACACCAGGGTCCATCCTGAAGACTATGATCTTGCTCGCAAGATGGCCGCTGATGCTATGGAAATGGACGAAGAAGATGTCAAAGCGGAAACTGACGAAGGTGGCCCCAGCGCCGTGGTTAGGAGAATGATGAGAGAAGACGCCAACGACAGGGTCCACGATCTCATTCTTGAAGAGTATGCTTCAGAAATCGAGAGGAATGTGCACACGCGCAAGCGGGCAACCCTCGAGACCATCCGGGCTGAATTGCTGAATGCGTTCGAAGAGATCCGGCGTCCATTCTCACTGATGTCGACTGACGAAATCTTCACCATGTTGACGGGCGAGACAAAGGAGTCCTTGGTCGATCAAATGATAGTTCCGGTACAGATTAAACGGACCTTCCCGGATCACATCGAAGTAAAGCTTGACTGCGGGATTGAGGGCGGTGTGTCTGAATCAGAATATCCAGAAGGAGTAGGGAGCGGCGGAATGGAACCGCGCCAGGTCTATCAAATGCACCAGACCGTCAGGGCTAAGATTCTTTTCATTAACCGCAAAGCGCTCACTGCCCAGCTTACGCTTCGGGAAGATCTCCTACGCCGACCTTATCGTAGAGAGTTCGACCACGTACCCGGCGATTGGGACGAACGACAGGAGGCTGACGACAGAAAAGCAGTCGAAAAGGAAACAGAGAATGTAACAGGTCGTGCGCATCGTGTCGTCAACCATCCACTTTTCTTTGCATTCAACTCAACACAGGCTGAAGAATATCTTGGTACGAAAGAAGCCGGAGAAGTCGTCATTCGTCCATCCTCCAAAGGGCTTGATCATCTTGCTGTGACTTGGAAAGTTGCAGACGGTGTCTATCAGCATGTCGATGTTCTCGAGCTCGACAAAGAGAACGAGTACTCCTTGGGCAAGACGCTCAAGGTCGGGCGTCATACTTATACTGATCTTGACGAACTTATTGTCAATCATGTTGAAGCAATGTCCAAGAAAGTCACGGAGATTATGAAGGACGAGCGATACCAGAAGGGTAGTAAGGCACAAGCAGGTAGGTTTGCAATGGCTACAATCCACATCAAATGAAAGCTTACCTGGATCGCAGAGCAATGGCTGAAAACTTACACCGAAGCCAACCCCAAGCGTAGCATGTATGCGTTCTGCATCAATCCCAAATTCGCTGGATACTTCTTCCTGTGCTTCAAGGCGGGACACAGCGCGCCATTGGGTGCCTGGCCTGTCAAGGTTGTTCCAAACGCGTTTGAACTGCAGCATCATCAATACCCAGACATGAAGGCCTTGAAGAACGGATTTAAACTGCTTTTTGGGAGTTCGATGGCTGGGCGTCCGGGAGCTCCAGCCGTTGGTGGTGGTGGTGGTGGCGGCAGGCGATGAGCGCGTACGCAGTGCTGGGCAAACAAAATAGCATTGGGTCTGGTTCATCTTATTACTTCTATAACTGTCTTATCTGGTTATCTAGGTTTTGTCTTCTCTTCTACGACGGATTGGAGTTACTTGCTAAAAGCCTAATAGATTGGGACCAGGAGGGCTCTTCCGAATATTTTGAAAGTAATCCCAGTGAATAAAGCGAAAAGCATTTTCCCCTTGACTTTGTCCTTCGACTGCTGCATGAATAGATGGCTTCTTGGCATAGTTCTCCAATGAGTCTGCGCCCGCCGCCTACCTTGTTACCATTCTACAACGCCGATTTAGACTGAGTACGAGGTATGTGTCAAAGCAAGTTGCCATCATCAATGTTACCTAATTGGAAAGTGAAATATGGATCAGGGCCTATCCAGACTTGTGGCAGTCCGCAGTCCGAGGAATGATGACATCCGCAGATCGTCTTACTTTCCGAGCTGGATGATCTCATAAAAAAGTTTTCAGTTGAAGGAGATTTCTCTAACAATATAGTAATTCAATTAATACCTGCCGTTAAAAGAAAGAAGATTAAAAGTGAGTAACACGGAGAGCTCAGTCCCTGTGACTAGTCATAATTAAGGAAGAATCTAGGTTCGCTTTCCTCAACCGGACGACGCGGACGACGGTCGCAAACGATAGCTCGACAGTTTGGACACCGATTCCCGCTGTCGGCAGTACCATTCAGCCATACATCGATACACTCGAAATGGAAGCTATGTCCACAGACTTTCAAGCGCGCCGGCCATTCTTTTGGCTCGCGAACTTCCTTATGCAAGTCTTCGCAGCAGATCGTGCATACTTCATCCTTCGAGCTTTCATCATATGTGCTGTGCTCGACTAGTTCTTGGGTATGGTTGCGATCACCAACCGCTTCGTACTGAACATCCGGAAAAGCCTCAAGCTCGCCCATGTCGGATTCATCTGTGTCAGACTCATAGGATTCCGACCCAATATAGCTCCATCTGAAATCTCCGCGTCCTTGTTCTGCAAAGCGCTCGAGAACTGGCACGTCAAGGTGCCGAGTGAGTCCCATCTTGCCAACGATATCCCGTATTTCTTCCTCGGGTAACTTGTCCTGGTGTATCGCAGCCTGCAGAACCCAAGACAACATGGCCGTCTCCAATCGCTGACTAGTCACATATGTGTTACTGAGGCGTTCAGCTTGATTGAAAAGAAGGTCCAAAGTTCCCCTAACGTTCACTCTCGATAATATCTGACGAATGAAAAGGGGAATCACTGAGAGAGGATCTGCGCACCAGAGGCCCCAATTCTCGGTATAATCTTGAATCATCAACTGCAGGTCTTCGCGACGGCCTCCTCGATGCCGCTCGTCAATGAGCTTAACCGCATTCTTCGCCAGATCTAGGAATTCGTTGATGATGATCATCCTCGCTCTCCACTCCTCAGAACACTGGTATAGCGCTATTGTCATTGCGGGGAGAGGGCCCCAGCCGAAAAACTCGTTGTATAACTGAGTACCCAGATTGCTCTGTGGATTTTGGAATTCCGGTTGAGGGCCCCTCATTTCAGTTAGAACAGTACGTACCTCTCCAGATGGATCTAGGCTTGAATTGGAAGCAGCTTCTTCAAGCCACATCGCATAACAATCCTGCTGTTGCTCCATCGACATACCCTCGTGCACGGGAATCTGATGGACCTGCGATTTGATGATTTTCCAACATTCCCAGAGATTCACAGCGGTCAATGCATGTTTCCATTCCGGGTCAACGGAAAGTGGTGTACAGATATTAACCCAGGCCTTTATGAGATCGCAAACCGAAGCCGCCTCGGACGATGGACCCGTATCTGCTGAATTGGCCCAATCGACTACATGCGTGACCATGTGTCGGAAAGCGTGGAGGATGAAGTTGATCGCTCGGCGATCGGTATGGAAGGGTTCATTGATGAAAGTCTGTATAGCCACAGTCAATGAAGGAAAGGGGACTGGTGGGTCCTGTGGGAACGAACCTGGCATTGAAGAAGACATTGTAACCCGATCCAAAGGTATCCTTCCAGAGGATGGTTTCTTAGGTTTGCTGGATTCTGCAGAGAGGCTTCGAGAGAAGTTGCGAATTCGCTGGTGATTGCTGGTTGAGATACCTTTATAATGCATTCCCTTCAACATTGTGAAGGTGGACGAGCAACATGTTTGCACGATGGTACTGTGAGTATTTTCTTTGAGCTTTCATGCACCGCGCCACTAACATTGTAAATTGCCAGATAGACCCAAACACACAATGTAGTCCATCGGGAATATATCACCAACAGTGCGCGAAAATGCGATTTCAGGAGCATCCAGACTATACCAACACTAACTCTATGCCTCCCTATCCCCACAAACTACAGTAACACTGAGTATTAGCAAAAGATATCTCTTAGCATTATGGGTCGCACGACCTTCATCACCACTCCTCGTAGACCCTCAACACGGGTACCAAGCCTACGCACCGCTCTCTTAGAGACCTCAGCCCGCAACGATCTAAAGAACGCCGGTCTCGTAATTTCCCGATTCAGCTTCCTCGCCACATACATCGCGTCATGCCACTTCGTCGATTCCTTCAGCGCTATTACCGGATGCCGCTGGCTCTGGGCGAGGATCCTAGCCAATCCAAACCTCCCGGTAGCAGTTCAAAGGGCGCTTCAGAAGATTAACTTAGCAGTCACCGTATCAAGCTTATGGGAGCTCGTTGAAGAGATGCAGGATGGTGAACGGGACGAGCAGAAGTTGAAGTTGCGTGCTGGGTGTATAGTTGCTATGGCTGGACTCTCATTTCTGAAGCCATCGGAAGAGGATATTGATATCATTCTCGATCATTTCGAGGGCATTATATCCTTCCACAAGGAGGCGCTCGGCGTAAGCCGAATATCCGAGCCCGCGGTTGGAGAGAAGTCTGCTGCGGATAGTCATTGCGCGATCTGCATGTGCGATTTCGATGGTAGTGAGGTGGAACTAAACGCGTGCGGACATGTTTTCTGCGAATCGTGTATAGACGCTTGGGTCAATGAGTCTCTGCAGGTGAATTGCCATAAGTGTCCGATGTGTAGGGCTGACTTGGAGGGTGTCGTGGGTTGATTCTCGATCGAAGAGATCGTGCTGACTCTTATGGTTGATTGCTTCCGGTGTACCATGCACATTCTGGTCTCAATAAGAGGTTTCAGAGCAAGTTATCCTCTTGATAATGACTTTCAAGTACCGTAGTAGCCATGGCTTGTTTTGAAAGGTTGAGAAAGGACTGAGCTTAGACTCCTACGAAGCATGCACGCATCGTGCATCTTATACTTGGTTGCCTTTTATTGAAAGTGCTTAGATATTAAGCTTAACGAAAGGATGCTTTGGAAAGAGGTTGCGTGATGACATAGTAGGATCGCGCATCTCAAATTGGCTTAGTCCAACTCTCTAAAATCAACCTCCCATTACCACTGCATGTAAAGCCGACAGAGCGCATTTCATCACAATACAACGAGCAGTTTTCCTCAAGACTGCTGCAATCTTCCTACCATGACACTTACTTGTCGCGCCTTTCTCCGTCCAGGTCTGAGAATGAAGTCGCTGACGCTGAACGAGGGCAGGTCCGCTGAGAGAAGCCACCCTTTCTCTTGGACTGGGGCAAAATATCCATGTGAAAGGAGCTAGTCCGACTTCGAACTTACCTGCGCATGTCCTATGCCCGAAGGGAGTTTAACGTAGCGCTCAATACCCTTCGTTCTGTCCTTGGAGATCTCCACATTCCCTAGCTCTTTGTCTGCCTTCAAAGAGGCATTGTTGACTTGTGCTAAATCGTTCTTTGTTTCTTACTCTTCTTCATTTGCTCTTTGTTACTCCCTTTGACTCGTTGTTGCCATGTCGCGAAGCTCGTACCTCACAAGGATTAGCCACGAATTCAGGTTACTCAATATAAGCCAGCAAGAGTTCAATTGCCATGTGCTCTCTTGTATTTCATTTTAGCCATCTTTTCTATTCCAATTGCTCTAACAGTCGTACAACTTTTCGCATATCCTTAAATAAACCCGTACATCATCATTATTCCTCCACTATTCCGTGACCTACCGATTTTTATACTGCTCACATCATACTTCCACATCCTTCATTGCAAAATGGCGTTTGATCCGGGAGCAGCTAATCAATGGCTCGTCGATTGGGAGCAGATGATCTTGTCGACACGGCGTAATGTAAACCCCCGGCGGAAAGACATGCGTAAACCTCGCATCCAAGGCGAGCGATTCTTTGACATTCCATACCTCCGAGACTGGCTGTTGAACGAATACGCTGGGTATACCTTTAATGCCGGTGTACTGTATGGCGCCTTCAGCAAAATAGTCAAGTACGGCGTCATGGCCTACTACGGCTTTACCCCGGAAGACAATGTCCGCGATGCCATTGCCTTTCAACTTGAGGTTGCGCGGATACGGCATACCCTCCCCGAATTTATATTCGACGATTTCACCGTCGAGGATCTGGCTGACCGCATCACCGCGCAGGTCTGGCAGATCCACATTTCCGAAATTGATAGAATCTCTATCGTACAAAAGACCAAGGTACGACTTACGTGGAAATTTATCTGCAAAGCTCTATGGAAATCGGTCACTGAGCTCGTCGAGCTTAGGGGGTCATGTGGTCAGAGGTACTCGCCTGGCTCGGGCCCAGATCAGAGAGTAGATGTTTGGTTTCCTGAGGAGCGTGCTCAGCTTCCCCCTGCCGTGCAACAAGGCGATCTGCATCAAGGCATCCAAGGTACGAGGTTCATCTACAATTCTGATAAAGTATTCAATGCTGGAGCCTTCTGTGGGTATTCAGACCCATTGGAGTACGAAAGGTTTTGGCTTCCGCTTCCACCTGGACCGTGGAGGCTGAGAGAACTGTTTGTCCGGTGGGAGACCGATCCTTTGTATAACTGCCCCGTATGCGACTTGCCATTTCCCAATCCCGGGCGACCCCAAACTGAAGATACTGGCCTAGATCAAGCCGTTAGTCTTACCCAGTGTTGGATGAACGGTAACAATATCCACATTGTCTGTCGCCGTTGCGTTGACGAGCACGTTACACTTAATGGCAACAATGACTGTCCTATATGCCCTCAACAGCTCCTTCCTCAAAGACAATCAAGATGGCCCCTCTACAGCCAGAGACATCACTTTATTCGTCTGTGGCTTGCACATTCTCATGTATTTATCCTACCTCGACTTCAGCCTCCAGCACTTGCAGGTCATCCGACTGAGGGCATGATTCGGCATTTCACGTACATCAAGCGCTGGCATTGATAGCCTTCAAGCGTTTTCTAGGTAAGAATTGGACGATTACTTTGAGTTTGCTTAGCTCTCGCATCCTAGACTCCAGCTGCAATCGCTATCATGGCTGGTTTTACTTTCTGCATAACGTTCTCATTTCAACTACTATATTCATATTTCATATCTCGATTTTCTAGTCAGCAAATGCATCTGTTTATCTTTGTTACGCGACATCTACCACTAAACTATTATGTGAATTTGTAAGTCAATGCTCACAAAGTCTGCTTACGGATCATGCAGGGCTACGCGACTCCAAGCAGATTTTATGAGGATGGTCAACTCCCAATTGCTTTAGATCATTGATGAAAACGCGTTGCACTATGACGACCGTCCGCCAATGAGGACAGGACGATAATCTTTCAGGGATATTGAAGACACGGAATAACGCAATATGTACCTGAATGATCTACGAGACAGTGCGATAGACCGTGCGATGCGATCAAGGCGCCAGATGGCACCAGCACATCTTAATGCTTCAACAGAATCCAAGGTAACGGTGATGGAGATGAGGTTCGGACGGCCGCAGATTACTCCACTCGCTTCTGGTGCACCGGTACTTTGGTTGGGATCCCAAGCAATTGTACGCCTTTTATAAGGGCCTGACAATATACTTCGCGAGTGGGAATTACGGTAAGATACTTGATGAGGGACTGCGGAATCCCACACTACGAAACGAAAGCTGCTATCAGGCAGACTGACAAAAGGATCGCAATGCTGTTCATGACATTGCCCTGCATCTGGCCTGATCTCAACCTCGAAGCACTCTTGATGTTACATTCCCAAGGAAGCGGTAGAGTGATCGCCCACCGTGCGTTCATCATGAAAGCCAAGCCGCGGATGTGGGTCATCTGCAACGCGGGCCATCGAAAATCATTTAAGATGAGCATAATATAGCAGATCCAGAAAACGTGTTCGCATTGCCTATACTTGCCACGATATGTCATCGAAGTCAGGAACGCAAAGGACGCGCAATGACCCAAAGTCTGGCGCGACTGTTCCTGAAAATGTTAAGTTCCCCCTCTTAACGTGTAGATTGTTCGAGGGATTGTGAGTGTTCGGTGCGGAGAAGTTGGTGTTTGACGGCATAGTGATGCAAGTTTTTGGGGCGTCCGTTTTGCGTACATGAAGGTGTGCCGGGTTTCGTATATTGCCGTAGAGCGAAGGCGGGGACGGGTCGTGGCAGGTGGAATGTTGGCTTGGTATAATGAGCCTTATAAGAGGAGGGTCGTCACCCATGCATCCTGGAGGATTTCTCTTGGAGCGATGTGGTGGAGAGGCTGACACGTCAACACGAACTACGACAGGAACAAGATGACAGCGAACAAATATCGGAAATATTCAAAGGGGGTGGCATCTGATTATTGCAAATATGCAGAGACGAACATTTTCGAAGCTTTGGCATCGTCATATGATTCTCTCGCACCAGCTAATTCTCCGACGGCAAGGTCAGCCTTTCCAGAGATCTCACGGGAAACCAAGCTGGAGTATTCTGAGTGGTCAATTTTATGAAATCGAGAGATTCCCTCTGGGTATAGCCGTAATGAGAGTAACCTCGACGGATGTCATTATTCGTCGTACTGCGGACTTCCATAGCCGCACAAGTCAACATAGATCCTATTCTCTAAGCAACTTACTGAAGAATTCTCAAGGATAGTAACTTGCTCTCATGCCTTGTGCAGAGGTTAAACAAGCTTTGTAGGCTGGTAGGAAAGAAGGTGGTAGGTAGAGAGCTACCCTCTGAAAACGACGAATGATGACACCCGTGTGAACGACACGAGGTAACCATGACAGTGAAAGGTCTAGAATGAGACTCAGGTTCTTCCAAATCTTCCGTCTAGTTGTTTATTTGAACCATTTAGAAGAGAGAGTGGAGAATTTCGAAACAAAAAAAAGAGGGGAATTATCGAGGGCTAGTAAGAGCTTGGGATGGCCAGGAACACCCATCACCATTCAACATGAACACCGCAAGTTTGTGGCTTGCGATTGCGTGCTGAGCTTCCTGATGCAGATTATGCGAGTGGGCGATGTCGATATGATCGAGGCGCCTCCATCGTGAACTCAGTGTTTGCTCAGCTTCGTGATGGAAGCCTCGTGGGATGATGCAAGCTGAGATGTTGACAGAACTTTCTCCGACCGCACGTGGTCTGTGAGCAAGATTGCGAAGGGTGTTAATATTGGTCAAGGGATTTGGCAGCTAATAAAACGACATGGATGATTGAGAATTAGCCCAGTTAGATTAAGCATGGCGAAAAAGGCGAGAGGCGGCTGACCAGCTTGGGCGCAGTGCGCGGCAGGCAGGCAGGCCGTGTAAAGGATGAGACAGCCGTCAAGCCCAGGTCTGATAGATGAAGCTGCATACCACCTTTGGACGTGTAGATTGATCATGGCAACATGGGCCTTGGAATGAACAATAAGGGCTCATTATATGCCGAGATGAGAGTGCTGAGCAAGAATACTTGAAGTCGAGAGCAGACTGCATTCGAACGTCCACAAAGTTACTCGGCTCCCCTAGCAAAAATAGATACTCGCCCTGGTGGCGTTTCTTGTACAGGCAAACAACTAGCTGGATTGGGTACTGCATGAAAGCCGCCATTTAACTTTTGTTTTCGCTCCCTTCACCTGGGGCCGAAGCCGTCAGCCCAGAGATAACACCCATCGGGCCCGTCCTCCAGTCAAACCCCCTCTTCGAAGCCTTCGAGGGCGTCGCGATACCTTTATTGCTTGTGCGCTTTCTTACGGAGCACATTCTTTGTCTCGATCCCCCTGGCGGCGCACATCGCAGGTTCTGGCCTGTTCATCGATCGCTCGAAACACCCGCACTAGCCCGCTTACCACTGCGGCTTGCGCTCTCGTCAAAGGAGCAGCGCTTCATCTTCCTCTCTTCACCACCACACTCCTCTCCAAACTCTGCCTTGTGCAACTGGTCACACATCGAATTCTTGTCGCTCGTTACATTGGAATTCCATTCCGTTCTCTTCGCCGCCCTTGGCTCCTTTCCCGGCCGTCGCCGTTTGTCTATTGGTACTTTCCTAGACGCTTGTACCCTCCTTTGTCCAATTTGATCAGCTGGTCCACCGGTTCCACGACAGCGCTTCTACCTAATCATCTTCACTTCTCGAGATAACGGCTTGTTTGGAATTGGTCGCACATCGACGGGTCGGCGTGCAACTTTGCAGTCCTGGGCCACTGGAACCCTTAACCTCTTTTTAATCCATCCGTCGCCGATCAATCCCAGACCTCAAATCGCGATAACCTTCCACCGCCATGGCGCTGAGTAGAGGTGAGTTTTTCGATGATCACCGCATTGGATGTAATAATTTGTGGGATTCTGCTTCGTTTTCCCTACACATAACGATAGGAGGCTTTGCGGACGACAATCTCGACGTCCGCTAAAGGCCAGAAGAGTCATCACGAAGTTGATGCGCAGTGCAGACTCCTCACGAATTACTACATCCAACACTTTATTGCCACTCAGAGCTGACAAGTAACTAGATGCCGAATACGCTCTGCGTACCATCTTTCGACGATGCGTCAAATGTCCGAACGATCAAGCTCCTTCATGTCCTAACTGCCCGTCTGGGCAGATGTGCGCTCAAACTCCCTATAACTGCGGACAGTGCGCTTCGACAACATGCGTTCCTATTTCTTCCGATCCCACCAGCACCTCCCAACAAAAGAGCGGTGGACCCAATATTGCAGCAATAGCAGGAGGGGTTGTGGGCGGTCTTGTCTTTATGGCAATTGTCACATACATCATCTGGAGATTCTGTATAAAGGGCCGACGACACCAACTCAAGGAGGAAGAATGGCAACAGGCGGACGTACCACGCGAGAAGGTTGACAACGACTTTGCTTCGCGGCGGAGTGCACGCGCATCGACACATACTGTGGGTTCCGTGGCATCGTCTATCATGACCCGAGCCTCGAATATCATTCAAATAGCCTACATTCCTGGAGTCACCAACCGATCAGGGCCTGGGTCTCCTGACCTTCTCGTGCCTCCAGTGCCACCGATCCCGATTGCTACATCCCCTGGTTCTGCACTCAGCAGCCCTTATTCGACATCGGAACAGCATTTCTTTGTCCCCGGAGAACTTCGCGACTCAACCTATTCAGGCCTGTCCGACGGTCGCAGCAGCTACGCACGTACCAGCATCACACCAAGTCTTGCACGAAGCAGCGTGGCTACTACGATTTACCGGAATAACGCTATTGTCTCCCCTCTACCTGCCCAAACTATTGTGCGAGGGAAGGCAGCTGTGGTCAGCGTCAAATCAAGTGGATCAAACAGCCCAGCAGAGACGCCCAACTTGTCCGAGACACCTCCTGTGCCGAAGATTGATTCGAAGTTCTCCGCAAACCCAGTTCGCGTTCAGATGCCTCGCATGGCCAGCTCCTCTTCTCTTAGTCCTCAGAACTCGGTCAGGAGTACTGCTACGTTAGGCCCGATCCGCGCACTCAACATCACCAAAAAGGGAAAAGGCACGTCCACGACGTCTGAAAACTCCACACCAAAGAGCTCTTCAACAGGGACAGAATCACAGCAAGCCACGCCGGTCGCTCCCATGAGGCCCCTCACAGAGGTTTCCATGGCATCAACCGATGATGGACTTCCGCATGCTCGTGCTCGCCAGACACAGCTGAGCATGGAATCCGACTCCGAAACTGATGACGACGACCACTCCCGTGCTCGACGAAGCCTTCTCCGAGATTCATCCAGCCCTCGCGACTCGGAGATTACTGATATTCAAGATACACCGGGCATGCTTCAAAGTCCGTTCGCAGACTCTGCTCGCGCATCCGACTACTCTCCTGATATCCCACAACGACACACTTCGAGATCCAGCGCCGCTCACCCCGGCCTTTCAACTGTGATGGAGGAATCGCGACGCGCCAGTCGGGCATCGCGAAGGACGCAGAGTCCCTTCTCGGATGACAACGAAGTATAGGACTTTTGATCATGGCTGGGAATTTATAGGCGTTTCGGGGGCATGCAGTCTACGGACATGCTACCAATGGACTTTACCTTGTTTTTACTTCACTTCTACTCAACCTTCTAGGGACTTTTACCATGGAGGCTTTACTGATTCACGAGAGTCTAGCGAGGGCTTTTGTTCTTTTTTGATACCGCGGATATGTGCAATGATAGCACTGAATTCCTTTGTAGCTATGCTATGTAGTTAAGATCTCACTTGAATCCAAATGGGTTTACAAGATTGAACTTGGCTGCTCCAATTACGGTGATCACGGTCTACAGAGTTCGTTTGACACCTGGGAAGAGATGTAAATGGCTTCTTCATCTTTGACGTGATACCTTCAAGCCTGCTGCTTATAACTCGGGTTTATAGTGAAGTTTATGGAGTATAATCGTCTTTCTTAGATCAACGATCCGATCGTGCTGCTCTCCCGCGGATCAACGTTTCGCATTGACCATCTGTATCGGAGATTCGTAAGGGTCGTGAAACAGTGCCCGAGCTGTTCCCCTGTGGCTGTCTGAGATGGACAAGGATGGCGGCTGATTCTTTCCCGTGCCTCTCCGACGCGAGAAGGGACTTTGATATTAAACTTTGATTTCGTAACTTCACCAAACACGGCTTCTCAGTACGATCGACGAGGCAGAAATTGCCCTAGACTCCAGATAGACTTTTAGTCTTTATCTAAGAGTTGCTTCTTTTACCTGCACGGTAGACAGCGAAACATGTCGGCCGCAGCCGAAGGTCATGGAGGACTGATAACAGAGCAGTCTCCAGTTTTCTTCAATATCTTCTACTACTAACATTTCAAGACTCACGAAGTGAGGCTCTCTCAGACCCAGAACCTACACGTTCACGATACCGTCGCACAATCCTCCGATCCCTCGTCCAAAGCCAATTCATCCTTGAAGCAGCACAACCCATATACCCCGCCTGCAACAACCCCGCAGTCAAGGATTTATGACAGCTTCGTCAACCACACACCCAGCAACGGCACGACTCGCAGCTCTCTCAACCCACCTGCCATCCTCCCCTCCACAACCACCAGCCAAAATGTCCACAGACAAACGTCCCCCCATAACCTGCCACGTCCTCGACACCACGCTCGGCCGCCCAGGCGCCCACATCCCCGTAACCCTAACCCTCCTCCCCTCCTCCACCC